>JANHFX010024428.1:56118-71272 GCA_027560015.1 Chloroceryle amazona | reverse complement strand
GGCGGGACACGGTGCCCTTGCGGGAGGAGCCGTGGCGGGACACGGTGCCCTTGCGGGAGGAGCCGTGGCGGGACACGCTGCTGGGAAGGCTGTACCGCTGTGACCTCCGCGATGCAAGGGATGTGTTTGACCTGCACACACAGTGAATCACAGCTGAGCGCTGCGGAAGGCGGCGAAGCGTGTGGGAGCTGAGGGGTTCTGGAGGCGGCCTGGCTGTGGTCAGCCCAAGCACAAACAAACAAACCAAAAAACCCAGGGAGACTCAAATGTGTGTTTTAAATGTGAAGAGGCCTAGTATGAGAGATGTCCTTTTGGTTAAAACCCAGTAGGAAAGAGCTTGCTCACGTATATTCTGTCTCCTAATAATAGCTGCAAACTCCTGCAGGTAATTACGGATTTAAGACTTGGAAGCTTCCATTCAGGTAAAACATCTTCTGCGGACAACATTTAGCATATTCCTCTACATGGTCCTAAAGTCCTATAACTCTGCTGCTGACCTGGAAAGGACCTTGCTGTGTAACAACATATCCTTTATAGTATTTTTAGAGATGGGCAAGAAGTCCTGGAAACAAAACCCCATGACCTGACTCTTCAAGTTATTGTTCACCTTATAGTTACTCATTCCTGTCCTCCTGAAGAGCCTGCTCTGCATGCTTTGGCATTTCCCTGCCTGCAGAAATCTGTGGGACAAAAGATGATTTAAAAAGCAGGACCAGATCTGTGGCTATCAATGTAGTAATCTATTTGTCAGCTGGACAGGATGGCAACATCCACATGACCTGGCTGTGTGCGCTTGGATCTGGGCTGGCCATGGTGGTTCTCTCTTCAGGGTCGGTGCTGGTAAGCGTTACGTCTCTGATGCAACAAGTCTATGATGCTGTGATAAATCCATCTCTTGCTCTTCCAACTGCTGGTTAATTCAGTATTTTATAAAAAATCCAACCTCCTCTATTATACAACCCAACAGAAATCTTTCTTGGCCTTCAGCCTAAAGCTGGATTCCACCGCCCTTAACTTGTATAAAAGTGTCTGGGGTGAAATCAGTGGTGGCCGCGGTGCAATTTACACTTAGCATGTGGTGTTTATAAAATAAATACAAGTGGCAGCTGGTGTAACTTGTGAAAACTCAGTGTTTGGAAGGGGCCTAAGCCAAAGCCCATCGGTCCATATAAAAGTTATTGTTGGTTTTAGATTGATGTTTTAGCCATGCTGTGTGGGTATCACTTGTAGCCTGGATCAGTACTTTTATAAGTTAGCAAGGCTAAAATATTGATTTTTTTCTGTCATCTACTGTACTGTTGTGTTTAATTTAATTATAGGCAGGCAATTAACAGCATGGGTGAGAGAAAAAGTGAGTGGTTCACTGAACTTACCTTGAAATCCAGCAGCAGTAGGAAAAGTGAGTTTGCTGTTGTATGGGTAATAAGTGACCAGTTTTAAGCTATCTAAAGTCTGAACTGACTGGAATACGTCTGTCTGCATGGCTAATTCTGGGGAAGTTTGTCTGTGAACAGAGCAAGGTGAGGGCTGGACCTAAAAACTGTGTCCATAGATGCATCTAACACATCACCATCTAATGATTGTCGATTGCATTTCTCTCTCTCTTTTATTTTTTTTTTTTTTTAATTTTAATCTCTCCTTTGCAGTTCTTTTGCCCAGCAGGTTCACCGTATGGCTTGCCAGAAATCATTGGGTATTTGAATGGCACTTCTATTCAACATCTTTTTAACATCAAGACCTTTCTAGGGACGTTCATCTCGTGCGTGCTGGCTGTAGCCTCCGGGCTCTTCTGTGGGCCAGAAGGTCCCATGATCCATCTGGGGTAAGAAACAGCAGACAAAAGCTTAACCTGTCCGGCTGGAGGTGTTGGGTTTGCAACATTTGCCTTGGTGGCAGCTCTGGCTTAAATAAAATACCTTACACTGGGAGTTCTTTTCACCTGTGTGATCTCCTTTGCCATGCAGTGAAGCAAGACATTTTTTCCCTGCACGTTTTAGATACTTGCTTGGTACACTCTGCACTGGATAAAAAACTGTCTGGATGGCCAGGCCGAGGGAGTGGCAGTGAATGAAGCTAAGTCTGGCTGGCGTCCGGTCACAGGTGGTGTTCCCCAGGGTTCAGCAGTGGGGCCTGATCTCTCTAATATCTGTGTTGATGATCTGGGATAGAGTGTACCTCAGTAAACCTGCAGATGACACCAAGCCAGGTGGGTGTGTTGATCTGCTAGAGGGTAGGGAAGCTTTACAGCGGGACCTGGAGAGGTCAGATCAGTTGGCCAAGGTTCATTGCATGGGGCTCAACAAGGCCAAGTGCTGGGTCCTGCTCTTGGGTCATAACAACCCCATGGCAAGCTACAGACCCGGGGATGTAAGCCAAACTTAGCTGGTGAGACTTTGGGCTTTTCTGTTTTGGTAAGTGACATAACTTCCTTTATTCACCATCGAGAGGATAATCCTGCTACACATCATTGCCATATTAAACCCTGTCTTGAGTGGAGATGGTAAAACTGGTCTCTGCTAATATGGTGTAGATTATTTGCTGGCTGGCTTGCTGTTTTATTTCTGATCCTTTCCAGTTTTGGAAAGCATTCATCCTTTTGGTTTGTTTTCACCCTCTTCACCGCCCTGACCAAACCTATCCTCCTCCCCACCAGCCTGTCATACTTTCTGTCACTCTGTGGATTTCTATTTATTTATTTATTTTCACAGAGGTGCAGGACCCTAGGGGATGACTCAGGTCTTCAAAAATAGGAGTGTGTGGTTAGTCAGAGGCAGCCACAAACCTTCCAGACAATGCTTACCAAGGTTTGGTTCTCCTTTTAGGTTTCTTTTGTTTTCTTTGCTTTCAGACATTTGTCTCCAGGAGCTCAGAGACTGCAGCTGTGATTTTATTTTTTTATTTTTTTCCTTTGTGCTGGGTTAGTAACAGTGATGGGTGAGCCAAGGAACTGAATCATATTTCCATGAAGAAAGTCAGCATGGTGTTAACATGATGCCTTTTCAAAACATAGGAATTAAGAGCTGGTTTAATTTAATTTAGCTGGAACCCTCCACCATTTTTATTAAACATAAACACATATTAAGTTGCTAAAAGCCTCGGAGAGATTCGTTAACGCTCCTAATTTAAGTCCTGTAGAAAACTCTTCCAAGATTATACAATGAGTAGATTTTTCATTTCACTAAGGGTTTGGGTTTTTCTTTTTTCTCACATTTAAATGTAGTTTGAAGTGCTGCCTGGGAACACACTGTAATTTAAATCATTACACATCTTCTGTTGGACGTAGGGCTGTTCTGGCTGCCGTGGTCATTAACCTGGGAACAGATGATTGCAGCGACGGGCTAGAGTCTGATGTGTCACCACTCTTGGGCAGGCATTAAGATGCAGTTCTTCAAAAGGCATTTCGTGCTTTATCATCACAAGCCTCCTTGTAAAACAGTCGTTTATGTCTCGGAGTCGAGGATCTGAAAGTCTTTAGTAGCCTCCTGCTTTATGTCAATGGGACTTTGCATATTTAAAAGATGTGTTCGACACTTTCCATGTTTCAATCTGTTGAAGCCAATCTAGCTTTGCTGCTGCACGCTGGCTAAAGCTCTGTCCTCCCCTGCCTTCAGCCGTGGCTGACCGGTGAGTAATTTACCACAGCGTGTTCTCAATTATACAACATCTTTTGTAGTGCTCTCCTGGGTTGTGGCCTGAGCCAGCTGCAGTCAGACACCCTTGGAGTCCACCTCCCGATCCTCACCAGGTTTCGGAATTCAGCTGAGAAGTAAGCGATGGGCAGAGCTGGGGGGCTCTGGGGAGCCACCCTGCCACCCACCCTTGGTGCCCTGGGGGTGTCTGGCACGTTGCTGGGGAGGCCATTGCATCTGGAAGGGAACTGGAGATGCTGCTCCAGGGATCTTTCAGCCTTCCTGCTGTTGTCACTTTGGAATGGGGAAAAAGCCATTCACTCTAATGAAAAGAAAGTTGTTTAATTAAACAACTTCAAAGAACTTTAATTAGAACAAAGTTCACAAGTTGTTTCACTGGATGCTTGTGAAATAATGCACTAATACTGAAGAACTTTTCCCATTGTCTGCTGGGTTGTAGAAGGAGGGAGAAAATTTTTTACACAAGGTCTGGATCCTCAAATTAATGATACTGGCCCAGGAAAAAAGAGGTGCTGGAAATTGCACAATGTGCACAGGGGGCCCTTGCTTTATTTGTCTGGTTTTGAAAAAGTAAATTGTTTGTGACACTTTTTTAATCTGGCTCTTCTCTGCTCATGCGTGTCTGTGAGATAACTCTGGTAAGCTCTCTCTTGTGAACAGTTCCACTGAAGCTAATGAGATTAGTGTCCAGAAAAAGAAATTACAAACCAGTTTGTATCTTCTGGATAGTATTTAGTATCACACTGACACAAAAACCCCTGGACAATACTTTTTTTTTTTTCCTAAAGCAAGGAAAAAAAGAGAGACTCCTATGTGTTAATTTCTTAAAGAAATGTAAACAATTCAAATGAAGAGACACTGTGAACTCTCTGGCTTAAAGAATAATCAAAAAGCACCAAAGGGAAGATAACGGGATATCCTTTGCCTTTAGCCTTTTAAGATCAGTCATTTAAATACCCCTGAGATGTACTGGTTAAAATGTCAGTCATGGAAGAAATCAGCAATTGAGGTAAGCGAAGCAGCGAGAGCTTTTGTCTTTCTCTGCAGGATCCAGCTACAGTGTAATCAGCAGCGATAGCCTGCGGTCGGGAGCCGTCCTGGGAGAGACGGGCTGTGTGGGAGCCCCTTCACAGAGAGGGGGTGGTGAGCAGCAGAGATAAATTTCAGTCTTTGCAAAGACCAGGATGAAGGGCTCCCACAGCCCCAGTATCTTCTGCAGTTGGGTAGGCTCAAGAGATGTGCCCTCTCCGAGTACAGTCCCAGGCAAGCATTAGGATGTTGGAGGATCTTAATGCGTCCCTGCATTGGGCGGCTGTAGAGGGTGTGTAGGAGGGGTCCAATTGCATCGTTGATACTACTGGTGGGACACGTAGCAACTGACTGGAGTGAGAAGTTGGAGACGTCCAGGCAAAGCTTGCCCAGCTATTACTGTGGTGTGCGGTACCTTGTGAGTTTCCTGCTCCTTGAAACAAGGTCACTGTGAAGCTACAACGTGTATGTAAAAAAACCTGCACAAGAGTTTCTAACTCAGCATTTATGAGTTGGGAAACATCAGGCATAAAGTTGCCTTTGTAGCTTTACTGGTGGGCTTTGTTAAGGGCTTTGACACAGGAACTCTTGAAACTTTTCCTGTATTTTTTGTCCCTTATCCTCCTCATCACCCATCTTTCTACGGATACAGTTTGTGGACACCACCGAGGAGTCAGAAGGGCTCCCTAATGGTTAGAGATGACTGATCGGCTGAATTCTTTTGCTGAGAACTTGGTATTTTGTCATATTAAACATACTCGAAGTGTTTTGTACACTTGCTGACTCCAGCTAGTACTGAATGCTCACCATTTGTGCCAGTTATCCCTGAGGTCTCAGGTAGCGCATCCAGAGGATGCAAGTTTTCTAAGCTGCTGATTCCTAGTGGTTAGTGAGTTTTATGTATCAGCATCACCCCAGTATGCCCAGCAAAGGCTGGACTTGGACTTAATTTTCCAAGGCAGAAGTTGAGCATAATTTTATTCCCTCTTTCTCTGTTTTGTGTGCTGTGGCCTTCCTCAGAAATGTAGTATTTGTCTGGTGCAGGTTGTTGTTTTCATGTAACTAAATGGGCACTTTGGAAAGGGAATGATGCTGTGTGTGGGAAAACAAATAATAATAAATGTATAAAGGAAGACTGTCCATTAATGCCTTTCTTTACAACACTAGATATTTTTCCTATGGGTTGTGTTTCTTATTTCCTGTATTTGCTGGAACTGGCTCACAGAGCAGATCTCTGCTGTTTGAGCTCTGAGTGCAGCTCTGGGGCTGTAACCGCATCCCAAACTTTCTTACCTTTTTTCCTGCATCCCTGTGCCTGCACTGCTTCCAGGGTGTGAGCTGGCACATCCTCCTGGCCTTGGGCTGGTCAGCACTGGTTCAGTCACTCTCTGGCCCGGTGCAGTGGTGCCCGTGACGTGGTACAGGACTGAGGGCTTGGTCAAGGCAGACAGATATGAAGTCAAATCCTAGAGAAGAAAGGCACTATAATAACCCTAAAATAAACCACCAGCTCTATAAATTCATCCCTATAAATGGAGCTTTGCCAGGAAATGATGTTTATGGAGGTTTTTTGTTTCTGTTTTTTTGCCTGGTTACCTAAATTTTGCCTCTTCTCCGTGCTGCAGGCGCAGTTTCATTACGGCTGGGGTGGGGGCAGGCGTAGCTTCGGCATTTTGTGCCCCCATCGGAGGGCTCTTGTTCACCTTAGAAGAAGTGTCTTCGTTCTGGGACATCAGGCTGGCCTGGCAAACCTTCTTCTGCTGCTTGATGGCTACCTTCACCACGGATTTACTGTCCTCTTCTCTCTCTGGATTTGTCTACAGAGGTCATTTTGGATTTTTTGAAGCAGAGAAAAGAATTCTCTTTTGGGTACGTAGCCTGCTGCTGTGGGAGGAAATAGATGCAGGGTTTTATCCTTGTCTCTTCCAGCATTGTTGCTGGGGGAGTAGTGGGGAGAGGGGACTGAGAAGGGGGTGGGATGGTGTAGGTACAGTTATCAGGTCAGTGGGTGTGGAAGCCTGCACACTTGACATCTGTCGATCACTTAGATACACCACAGAGCTGTTCTGTTCTAAGTTCCAGTGAGCAAATAGATAAGGCATCTACTGTTTGCTTATTAGCTGATCATTCTGTGTTGGCACTGGGTAGAAGAGGGACACTTCGAAGCAAAGGCAAAGCAGAGAAGCTCTTACATAGGGTGTCCTCTACTGCAGCTGGGCTGAGCTGTCTGTTGGGGCTGCAGACATTGCTGCTCTGTGTCCCTCTTCCTTGGTGCTCACAGATTAAACATCTGAAAACATCTAAGCACTGTTTGTTCCTGGTTGCCCAACAGAGGTGACCTTCAGCCTCAGCTGCCTTTACTTTATTCCTTCCAGCATGACACAGCCTTGATCTTTGAATTTTGCCTTATGTCCACGTAAAAATACTTTTATTATCATGTCCTTTGCTTATTTTTATGGCAAGATGATTCAATAGTGATGTGCAAGTATCGTGACCCTCACTACTGCTTACCTAAATATCCTTCTTTGCATTAGACTTGAAGATCAATTAGAGAGCTAGAAATAAAACCCTGATCTTCTGAATCCTAGTCCACTTTTTGCTACTAAGTACATTTTTCCTAAGACAGTTCCCTGATCACTTTCAGTGCTCTTTGAATTTCTTAGCTTGTACCTAGCGATGCACAAACCAGAGATGATGGTGTTTTCCACATGTAGGTAAACCTTGTCTGGGAAAATGGGCGACAGGTTTTTGCCTGCCTGCTGCCTGATACAGTCATTTGGCACATGCTGTGCAAAAGCATTTGGGGTGGATTTGCTTTACCACAAGTTTAGCTGGGGCAAGCAGAGAAGACGTTGATTTTCAACTCAAATCTTCTTTGTGGACCAACCCATAGTGCAATCTCCCAAGCAGTTACAGTGACATAACCAAGAAGATAAAAATTTGTGGCAGAAAGGTGAGGCTACGTGAACAGGGAAGGGCTCAGGCCTTCTGAAGCCAGATTCACTTCTGAAGCCAAAGTCTTGGGTAATGAACAGCTGCGTGCACAGGGGAGAGTGGACTCACGTCAGTTGCTGTGTTACAATGAGCACTGCTCTTTTACCACTCTGTTCTGGATGCTTTCTGAAAAGAGCAGTGGATCCTGTCTCCTATCTTCTGTGTGTCATTAGAGGGAAAAGCTAGCTACAATTATTATCAACATGACTTCTGCCACGGTTCAACAGTTTTTGGCTCTGTGTGTGGTACAGATAACCAGAAACATTTTCATTTCACTGAACATGGGGCTCAGGGGAAATTTTGCTTCTTTGATCTGTTGTGGCATTAAGCAACACAGTTTACTCCGTGCTGAAAGCTTGTGGGTTACATTTCTCAAGAAAACTGTTTGTTTTCTTTATTTTCACTCTACCTAGCATAATGTTACAAGGGGAATTTATTGTACTCCAGAGCATGAGATTTTCGGGAAACTTCACTTTATTTTTACATAGAGCATTGGATTAATTGTAGAGGTGGAACTTGCTCTGTAGGTAACAGATTTTTCTTGATGACTGGCCAAAGCCTGTGGTTGCTACTACGACAAAAGCAAACAATACCCTGTGCCACCCTTCATTCCCAGCATCTGGAGCACTCGCTTGACTTTGCTGTTACTGCCACAGACGTGCAGTGTAATGTGCATGTGTTACTGTAAAACAAACAGCTCACTATAGCTTTCCCCAGTGCATTTGCTAAAGTCTAGACCAGTTGTAGCAGGAACAAGAGTAAGATTAAGGTCAAGAAGAAGAGGAAGAGAAAGAAAAATCTAGTTTGAACAGTAAGAGGACCTATGCACTTGCTAGAGCAATGTAAGGAAGGCTGAGAGTTTGTCCCATCTGCTACCACCAAGATTATACCAGGTTGGTTGGTTGGTTGTTTTTGCAGGCAACCCTTGGCACGTGCCCTTAACTGCTTCTTCCCAGGTAGCTTTTTGAGCATTTTGTGATCTCTTACTCTGTGCAGCTCCTAATATTGACAAAAAGCTGTGTAACACTCAGCCTGGGCTAAAGAAATAATATCCTCACAGCTTTTAATAGAGTACCACTGATCTGTTGACTCCTTTTTGTTGGCTGGAAGATAGAATTCAAACATGATATTGCCCTCATTCTTGCTGCCTGTGGAGGAATCAAGCAGAAAGTTAAATTACTTTTCCATCGGCCAGATTATGTTCTGTGTCTGTGATTTGTTGTTCTGCAAGTTGTTCCAGATCAGCATCAATTTTCAGAGTTTTGCGAGTAAATTTTTTTTAAGTACATGATCTCAATGCACACAGATACAGGCTGACAATGAATGAACTCCCCCAGTTTGTGATGTAGATACAGACACAGTGAGCAAAGCTCTGGTTCAGCAGAGTCTTTTGGAGGGTTCATTCAGGTCAATAAGCCATGTTTTTGGAGGTAACCTGAAGTGCTGAGTGCTTGTGGTAACACCAGTGCCTCGCAGAGGTCTCTAAGTGTGCCAACACCAGTAGCTTCCTGCTGGTTCCTGCACTCCTGTGAGTGTGCAAGAAGAGGACACCACCTCTCACAAGATTGGCTTTAAATTAATTAGCTGAGCTCCCTAAACCACAAGGGAAGATTTATTTCATGTATGGAAATTACTTTGTGGTATCAGGTCTTGTAAGAGAAGGTGCAATATTCAATATTTCCTGTCCCTGGCAGGATGCTCAGAAGATTTTTTTTCTCCTTTCTTTGACTCAGGTTAAGAACTTGCTGGACATGAACATCTTGGCCTTCGTTCCAACCATCCTCACTGGAATGCTTGGCGGCCTTCTGGGAGCTCTCTTTGTTTCCCTAAATATAAAGATTAATAAATTACGTATGCAGTTCTTTAATTCAATTCCAAAATTATTCCTTAGGAAAACAAGCAAGCTGTTGGAAACTCTGCTCATCCTTGTAAGTAAATATTACGGTTCTCTTGATTAGATAACATTTACAGTGGCTGATGAGGGCAGGTCATAAATTGGCTGGATGGAAATGTGCATCTCACTTGCTGGTACTTGATAATGTGCAACAGAGTGCAGGAAACATGGATTTCCAAAGTACACATAGGTAGTGAATAATGGTGAGTATGTAAGAATGGAAAAGGCATGCTTTTTGTTTTGCTTATTTTAATGTTTGAGGTATTTCACCTCTAGAGTTGCTCTCCCACTGCGGCTCTACTCTGATGATACTCTATCAATTTAGTGACATGTAGCAGTTGTGTTGGTGGACTTTGCATTTATTTGGAGTCTATGGAGGGCTGTCACGAGTAGATTTAACTCATTTTTCCTTGCTAGTGATTGATCCTCTCATTACCCCATGCAGATTGCTCACATAGCAGAGCCAGGTGGGCATCCTGCTGCACATGGGCACTTTTTCAGCAGTTACATTGGAAAGAATAATTAGGAGACTACTACCACAAACATGTATTTTTGCCCAAAACAACAAAGGACTTATCTGCATGTTAGGAAAAAGATTAGGTGCATGAAGAATAAATAATGTAGAGGGTTTAAAAGTTATGGATAGGTCCAGGAAACTTTCTGGAGCCTCAGGTGTCCTCATGAGGCACAGGGGGGCCTTTTTATTTCTAGGCTTTGGAGTTTCCACTTGGCATTGTATGGCTTTGGGGAGGGTTGTGCTGCTGAAATGAAAAAGGCATAGACAAAAGATTCCCATATGTTGAACATTTCAATCATTTTCAATTTTATGCTTTAGTTACAACTTAAGTATGTTGTTAAATGTGGAGAAAGGAAACCTTCAGAACTTATTGACTGTGCTTTTAGTAACCTGTGCAAGTTTGGGTTTCTCTGCAAGTTTTCCTAGTGAATACCTGCGTGTCATAACTTTTTTTTTTTTCACCATTTCTGAGGGCTTTTCATATCTCTGAGGTGTTAAGATGACCATTCTTTAGGGAAATTGGTGCACACCAAAGCCCCTTTCTTCTACCCTTCCTAAGACAGACTTCCCAGTATATTTCATGTATGCCACATATGTGTCCTATATTACTACTGTATACCTTCTCTTCCTCCCAGAGAGAAGCTTGCTCACTTACAGACCAATAGGTTGGTCAAATAGATGCTCTCCTCCCTTCAAGTCCTCCTTCAGCAGCCTCTACTCCGGCACAGCAAAAAGACATCAGCTTCAGGGAAAAGGGCTTGTTGTCACTTGGGCTTGTTGTCAGTGACCTGCATGGTACTGGGAGGAAAGCAACTAGTATTTTATATATCAAGAGAGAAGCTTTTGGAGCTAAGAGTGTGGATAATCATATGTTGAGGCAAGCTCTGCACAGATTCCTCTCCACAGGGTCAGTAAGTGCATTTCATGTAGTCCTTGGAAGCTGTGGATGCTATGGCTGTCCAGCTCCTCCTAGTCCTGCTCATTGCTCAGAGCAGCATCCTGCTTGTTGGACTCTGTTGGCCCATCAGAGGTGAAATTTGACCTCTGGAAGGAAGAAAAGGGGGAGAGGGTGAAGGAGAATTGAACGGAGCTGGTCCACGCCACCCGTGACAACTGGATTTTAGCTCCTCTTAGTGGCAGGATGTCGGCTTTGCAGAGCTGCAGCCGTGTTCGTTCAGCATCTCTGCGAGGAGGCACCCTGAGGAAGCCGACTTGAAGCTGTTGGCGTCCACGTGTGAAGGAGTGGGCAGGGAAGGTGGGGAAAAGGGGTTTCTCAGCTCTAGGGCGAGTCCACTGCCCAACCTTCTCTTGTGCTACAGCTTTGCTCCCAGGTCTTGCAAAGGGACTGCAATGAGACAGCCTAACAAAAATCCAATTCTCAAACTAGCAGGAGGAGGAGTAGAGTCCCATGGGTTGACTCCCACTAGTCCTGCATAAACTCCATGGCTTCCAAAGGACCTGTGTTTGTGAGAGGTCAGGTTTGTAGCAATTCTTATTTTAACATCTTGGAGCCAGAGCTCTGTGTTTGACAACTGCTTCCCCTGCTAGTGGGAAAAGTTTGGCTTTCTCATAGGACATTACAAAAACCTTGCATAAGCTCCTTAAACATGTAAAACCCACACAGTTCCTTATTGCTGTTCGGAAAACAAAAAGCAAAACAAGCCACAGCGTAAGCTGCAAGCCCCGCTGTGTTAGGAGATACTGTAAGATTAAACTTCAGATCAACTAGCAAAGAATTAGTGTCGGACATAAAGAAAATGCCTCCTAAGAGCTATTGCACATTGTTCAGGAGTGGTGCCTCCAAAAGTTCATGGAGTGGTTAGCACCTTGCCAGATCATACCTGAAACGGGGAGAACAGCACGTTTTGTAGGGCTGTGGTGCTTACAAGAGCTTTTCTGTTTATATATTTTTCTCTCCATCCTGTAATTAAAAAAAAAATAATGTTTTTTTACATTAACTTTGTAGCATGAACTCTTATTCAGGCTGTTTTTCCTTTTTATTAGCTCTAGAAGATCCTGCTCAGGTCACAGTCCTTATTTTATTATAACTTGGCAAAAAAACAGCAGGAAAGAAACTTTGATCTGAGAGAGAGAACCATACAGTTCTTTTTTATTTTTATTTTTTTATAAACTCACCTAATCAGGCAACTGAGAGCAACTATGTCACAGTGACTTTAACCAAAAATAATCTTGTATAAACCAGTCTGCATTTAAACTTGGAAAGAACCCATCGCAGTATCTTCCCCACCCACAACATAACCCGGAGTACCATTCCTTTGCCTGGAATTGAGTATCTAATCTTCAGCCCATAGATTAGGCAAAGCTGTCTTCCTAAGTGCCCTTCTGCCCCTTGGCCTGCGTTTGCTTCTCCTCAATTCATCACCTTTCTCTCTGTGAGGAAATCACAGTGGAGATAATGTTTTGCCAAGAATCTGGCAGAGCTCTCTTTTCTTTTTCTCTTTCTTTAATCACGTTGACTAATGCTTCTGTTCCAAAAGCTCAGTGTTTCCACGGGCAGGGTGGACAATTTAAGGATATATGCATATATACTTACATATTAAGCTGTCAAAACTTTCAAAGGTTACTGGAGAGGATTATTTTATTGTTTTTACCTAGCTGTGAAGATAGGCTACTGCTTTAAATACGTAGCCACTGGCTCCAGGCGAGCTGTCCCGCTGGCTCCCTTTGGACTTTGGGGCTTTGGCAAAAACTTGACCTGGGTTTGAACTGTCCTTGAGTTAAGTTTCCAGAAACAAAACCTGACCTAAGCTTTGTGAAGACTGAACTACTCCCAATTTCATCTCTCTCTTCTACATGTGCTCTGCCCATAAGCTTATAATCTTTGAGATACAGGGAAACAAAAGCTTGAGATACGATTGTCTGAAATGTGTCACAGCTGCACGCGGCCGAATCTCAGCTTGAGGGTTTCTATAAATGTGCTACCTGAGCTGTTTTATAACAATCCACAGAGGGCATGAAACCTTGTGCTTGGAAAATATGTTGTTGTTATTAATGTGGTTGTGCGTTCCAGAAATTCTCCTCCAGATGTCTACTGAAAAATTTTCTAAATTTTATTTTTCATTATTCATTTAATTAATTCATTAATGATTTATTTATTATTTATTCCTTTGGTTGGAAATATAAATTGATCTCAACTTAAAAAGCTTAATGATAGTTTGGAATGAACTATAACTGTTATATTGAGCTATGTTAGGTTGAAAAATATGCTTAACTGAAATACAGTCATAGCATGTAAAACCTTCCTTTGCCCTTGAACACAAAGCAGCTACTGAAACCCCCTTCTGCTGTGCTCTGTCTCAAACATTTTGGATTTAATTTAAGTTTACTTCAAAATAAGCACCTGGACTGCAGTGTCTGTGTCTCTGCTGTATAGTAGGTAATCTGCTGTAGGTGTTACTGCTGTCTAGGACTGCTGGGGTGTCCAGGAACTTCTTTCTGTCGATTAACTGGATGTCCTTTCATAGCATCCTCCACAGAAGAGAAGGGAAGCACTATGTTTGCAAATTAGAAACAAGGCTTTAGCTGTTCATACCGACCAGGCACTTCAAATCTGCACAAACCAGGAAGCAACTTAAATTGAAGCAGTTCTTTGATTTTATGTACTAGCTGAAAAATTCGGTCATTAAGGAAAGCATGATCCTGAGTCCCTGCTGTGCACAAGTTGCAGTCTCAGGGCAGTAGCCTGCCAGCAGCTCTGGCTGGCCACATTGCCACCGACTGCCATGGCACACAGAGGGGAGGCTGGGCAGGCACAGAGCAGCCCACCCGCTGCAAGTCTCTGGGGGCACTGGGGGGCTCTGGTGGCTGCAGTTGGATGCCAGTACCTGGTTGCAACACTTGAGTCCCTGAAGTCAGACAGGATGAACCTGGGCCTTGCTCATTGCTTATTAGCAAATGCTGATCTTCTGAGACATGTGAGCAAGGCAGGACACTTCCCGTGTGGTAACTGCTGGCACTAGTGATTTTGGACACTTTTCCTTCTGTTTTTATCTGTTTCTACATCGCGTGATCCTCTGTTTGCATGTTTGAATTCCTGCAGGTATGCACGATGACTGTGACAGTGTATTTACCATATCTCTTTCCTTGCACTCCTGTCGTGAGCGTGAGAAACCACCAGCTGAGAAACTGTTCAAAACTGTAAGTGGGGAGAGTCACCAGGAGCATATCTATGTAAATACAGTTATGAACCATTTCTCCCAGTTAGCTGTTACAAAGGTTTGGGATGGAAAAATTCAAAGTGCATCAGAGCTGAATGTTTAAAAGGTATTCATGTAGAGGCAAGAATCACACTTAATCTTTTAATCACTGAAATTTAATCATACTTAAACTTTTCCAATGAGAAGCATTTGCCATCACGCCAAATTAAAGAAAATAAAAGGAGAAAGAAATAAACAAAAGGGAGTGAAAAAGTGAAGAGAGCCTGAAACATGGCTGTGTCAGGCAAGCACTTGTTCAATACAGAATCCTTATTGTGCTTTAAAAGATGTACAAGCCTTAGAGATAGGTGTGTAAGCCTAGAGGAGACAGGTTGTGCTTTAACTGGAAAGCCCAAACTGGAAACCGATGAAAAACCTTTGTTATTCTCAGCCTCAGTCAGCCACTGTTGGCTGGGGGACGTGATTTGATCAGTCCTCCAGCAGGTAACACATCAGAGGCTCATGGCACTACAGCCCAAACTGTAATCCGGGGACTTAAAATGACAAATCCTGTGTTAATAAACAGGCAGGGAATACCTGGCTGAACGGCCAGGGATTTTATGGGTGAAGAGAACCTTGAACCTGATGCAGGTTTTGCAGTCCAAGTATCTTCCTTGAGAAATACCTTTGAGGAAGTAGAAAAAGAATTGCTCAGGTGAAGGTCAAATGACAGCTTGATTTCCCAGTCTTTGCAAATGGTCACTACCAGCTTGCAGTTTCACAAATTCATAAAGTTATAAAATTTATTAACTCCTTCTTCCAAGTGGCAGCATCATACATACTGCATAGCACGACCCGTCAAGACCGAGTTACTTGTCATTGATGATTGGACTCTGAGCACCTTATTTAAGTA
>JANHFX010024428.1:0-56018 GCA_027560015.1 Chloroceryle amazona | reverse complement strand
ACATACTGCATAGCACGACCCGTCAAGACCGAGTTACTTGTCATTGATGATTGGACTCTGAGCACCTTATTTAAGTATAGAAAAGGCAGATGTACTTTCCCACTCTTGCCACCAATTCTAGACTGTTGTTTGACTCGCAGTACCTGGTTCAGTATTGTTTTTGTGAGTTCTTTTGTTTTTATGTATTTACATACTCTTCATAAAAGCCACCTTTGTCACTTAGTCGGAGTCACCAATTCCTGGTGCTAGTTGGATTGTGACAGGAAAAGTCTTTTTTTCCTCACCCTGCCATCCTTTTTTTAAATTTATTTTAAGGACTAAATGCTTGCAAAATGTTATTTTTCAAAACAAAACTATTTTTGCTCTAAAGGAAAAACATCTGAAACCACGATAATTTCATGGCTTCTTTTTTTTTTTTTTGTCTGTCTCTGAATCAAAAATAGTCAGGCTGATCCAGCCTAGAGGCTAAATGATCTTAGTGCCAATTTTTTATTTGGTGTGGCTACAAGTTGTAAAGAATACATCCTGTTGAAAATGGATAGATCTGAAGGGAATTAAGCACCAAATTGTCCTGAACTTTTGCAAGGCCACGCATATGCTGAAGGCAGTGGTGATGTCTCTGGTAAGCTTGTAATAAGGTACAAGACTAAACGTGGAGAGGCAGCTTGCTCATCGTTCTCCTGTTCTTAGGAAATTTGAAAGGGAATTATGATTGCAGTCGTGAGACTAGTTGGGATAACTCAGATTTGGTTCATCTCAGCATAATCTGAGATTCCTAGTGCTCCAGAGGCAGGTAAATATCATTAATCTTTGGAGATCCAAGAACTATAAAACAAACAAAAAAATTGTATGATGCTTAATTTTGTCTTTTGTACTGATCCAGCTCGGTGAAGTGTACGCTCTTTTATTTTAAACCATGACAGCACGAGAGCTGCAGCTCCAGATGGGGCTGTTTGTGGCTGTGCCAGTATGACAGTGCTTCCTTCTAGCCTAGCGTAGCCTCATAAATTTATACTGGAGCACTGCTCTCAGGAGCGTTTTGTAGCACTTCATTCTGAGGAGAAGGGGGAATAGGAGGCTGTGGGGAGGCAGGAGAAGGGCTGTTCTCCCTTAGCAGGTCTCGGTACAGCACACGTGGCACTGCAGTCCTCCCCCTGGCACCAGTGAGAAGTCTGTCTCTACTAAATACACTGATTTCAAATGGAAAGAGTTAGTGGTACAAAACCCTGTGTGTAAACAAGTCCTACATCTCCCTTCTTTGTTCCTGCTCAGCTATGTATTTTAATTGTAAAAAACCTTTCTTCTGTTGTTTCTCTCTGTGTTACTTTGGCATTGCTGCAAGCTTCAAATTGCTTCTCAGCCGTGCTGGTTTTTGTGTGTGCACGCCTTTGCTGGGAGTAAGGACATTTATATAGAGCTTGAGGCTTTGCTGTGAGTGGGTTACACAATCGTATGGTTTCTAAAGCAGGATGGACTAAATAAGGTTTTTTATTATTTTTTATTAACCATTATGAATTTGGAATATATTTCTGTTTGAGTGGTTGGATTAATGCAAAAAGCAAATACAATATTGGGATGTATCTTGTGTTCCTTTGGTTGCCAATCTGGGGTCTGGAAGAAATTTTCTTGTACTAGGTGTTGGCTGCATTTTAAATTTTCCTTGTAGTTCTGAGCAGGGATCAGGTGGGTCAAATACCTCAGAGCTCTTGCTCTTTGTTCCAGAAACAGAGTTCGTATTGTTACTGTTTAAGTCGTGGTGATGTCCAAAACATGCTGGGTGCTTTCCAGACTGGAAGAAGGAAGTCATACCTGCTTGGAGGGTGCAATTGCTCCAGATGACAGAGATTCAGCAAATGTCCAGGGTTGGTAGTGCTGTACAAGAAGGCTGGTCATGGTCAGCACGGTGACTGGCAGTCTGAGTTCCAAATGTTGAAATAACTGCTGTCAGTATTTACCAAAGCAAAGCTTTAAGAATGTGTTGGGCAAACACTTTTTAGGTGTGGTTTGGCTATGGCCTGTGCTCCTGTGGAAGAGACACCTCTGGGTCCCTCCAGCTCTCCATGGGGCTCTCCTATGCAAAGATTTTAAACTGCAAATGCATCTGTCAGCTTGGGATGCTGTGCTTGCCCTCTGAAGTGTTCCCCAGGAATGATAGGTTTTTGGTCTGCTAATCCTGGTTTATAGAGTTACAATGACACATGTGGCAGGGAGATCAAGGCCAGGCCAGGCTTTTTAACCAGATTTCCCCTACCTCTCCCCATTTTCTGGTTTTAGGCCGTGTCATGTCATTCCTGGTTCTGAAATTTTGGGTTTTGGTAGCAGGAGGTTTATATGAGCATTAATAAATCATATTTATTAGTTTATAATAATTAATAAACTGATCTAGTAAAGTAGACTTATTAGCTAATAAAACAACTTAATTGGGTAACATAGGGGAAAGTAGGCTTTTTGTGTAAAATTTATGTCTAATGGGTAAAAATAGATATTAAAATATATCTACATTCTGTACAGACACTAAGGTTGAGGTATATTCATGCATTTAATCTGTTTGTTTGTCTTTAATATTTAAGCATAAATCAGTTCAAGAGGGAAATTTCAGGATATAGCTGTTCATTGAGCACGTGGGTTAGTCCAGATGGAGTCCGATATTCTAATCAAACCTTCAATCAAGGTAAGGGGAACTAAGTGATTGGCAGCTGGGAACAAATTGAATTTATGTACCTTGGGATGATATCCAGGTATATTTACTCATCCTGTGGGTTTTCTTCAAAGCAATGTAGTTCTCCCTTTTGAGGGATCTCTCAGAACCGAGTTCCATATTTGAGCTAAACACGCTGGGAAGTTCCTGGGTAACTCCACCTGAAATGAATGAGGAAAGAACCCTCCTGAAGTAGTATGGTTACCCTTCTTTGGCTTAAATGGCTGTAGTTTCTCCTTGTTTAGATCAAGGTTAACAGACCAGAAAGAACGAATGTTCCTTGTTCTCCTGAAAGTGCCCTGGATGCTGAAGCTGTCATGTAAGCTCCAATTAACTGGTCTATGTACTTTGCTGATTTTTTTTTTTATCATCAATTTTAGGCAAATGAGAATTACTACAAATGGTATTTTTGCAAAGGATCCTTTTAATGCTTTGTATCTCTCCACATCTCTTGCTCTCTGTTGCAGCTGCTGCGCTTCTAGTTGAAAATGGGAAGCACGGGGTCGCGTATCTTTTCAAACGTGGGACTCATGAAGAATTTGGATACGCGTCCCTCTGCACGGCTTTGCCATTTTATTTCATCCTCAGCTGTTGGACGGCAGGTTCTGCTGTTGCCAGTGGCCTGGTTATTCCTATGCTGTAAGCTTCACACCCCTTGCTTTGAGCTTCTTCTGCAAAAGGCCGGAGTTGAGTAGCAACAATCTGAATTGCAAGCTGAAAGCATTGCAATAGCTAAGCTATAATTGCTTGGAGAAGGTTGTATAGGTGGAACGGGATGGTTTGCTTGGAAAGAAATGCTAAAATTGTGGAAAAGAATGAAGAAAAATCATCTGAGAATAGCTCTGGTAGGACTATAGCCAAAAGTGTGTACTTTCCAAGTATAGATCATTTGAATCCTTTGGGGACCCAGAGAGAGTCTCGGCTGCTGGCTCCATTGCTGTAACTGTAGAAATGCGGGTTCAGATCCAGACTTTTCATCTGTTTCTTATGCACATAATAGCCTGAATCTTAATCTTGGACATCAACACCCTAGACTTTGGAGAAAACTGCAGTGAGGTCTTTTGTTGTACTTTATAGAGAGCAGTGATAGACTAGAGCAAAGTTCCTACAGTAACGTTGAGGGGTTGAATGTTCAGCAAGCAAGGAATCATGGCTGGAAAATGGGTTTCCAGCACAGTGTAAACCAAATACCAAAAAATGACAGAAAGAAACAGTTGTGTGTATAACCTGCCTTTGCCCTACCCCTGAGTATTCGCCTCCTACACCCAAAACTACTGTCAGAAGTTTTTAATGTGCAGTGCTTGGTGAAAGATGGCATACTTGGCTGAATGGGTAGAGATAGTCAAGTGTGTCAGCCAGCAACCGTGGTTTTGACCTGATAACCTCAATTTTTAACACATTCTAGAACTGCTAGAACTGCACCCACCAATAAAATGAATCCATTGCATGAATAAATGGGAAGAAGTTGTGTAACGGTGCAAGAGGATGCTCCCCCAAATCAGAGAATATATATCATATATATGGCTGTTGTATAAATAAATAATTCACCATTTCTGGAAGGTGAATGTTTGTGCCAGTCCAGTTCTTTGGCTGACACTCAAATCTGTGCATTTAATTCCTTGCATATGGAACGGAATGCCGTGTATCACACCAGCAATTACATGCCTAACTGGGCTGGATTTTGTTTCTGCTCTTCAGTGTAGTGTATGTTTGGTCTGAGGGCTCCTGGATACTCTTCACCACTTCATTCCTGGTTAGCTTTGGGCAGATCATTAATACCTATCACTCCATTTTGCCCATTTTTTTTTTTTATGGCTGTAATATTTTACTTGCCAGGTTTATGGGGCACAGGTAGACTTAATTTTAAGAAAGAAGTTGCTACAGAAGTTGGCACAATTAATCTGGTATCAGCAGATACTGGAAGCATTTCTAGCAAACACTGTCACTGGCTGAGAGGATTGCTCTTTCTCTTCTTGCATTCAGGTACACGGGAGCTTTGTATGGCAGGATAATCGGTTTGATCCTTGTTTCCATTTCTGGTGTTCAAACTAATGAATTCAGAGCCTGGATGGATCCAGGTCTCTTTGCTGCCATTGGAGCTGCCTCCTTTTTCAGCGGTGTGTCGAGACTAACCATCTCCCTCACTGTCATAATGGTAAGTACGTTCAGTTTGCAGAGATTTGTGGCCAAGGCTGAGCTGAGCTGCTGCTGCTGCAGCTAAATGAGCCACAGGTAGTGTCTCACGGACATTGAACCAGAGAGAAGTAAAGTATTGGCCTGGCTATTCCTAGCTTGCCTGAAATGGGTGAGTGGGTTGGGTTGGGTTGGTTTGGTTTGTTTTTCTGGGACCATTTATTTGTGAAGTGTAAGGTTGGAAATAACACTTTGACTGAGAAATCTGTTTCCCTATTTTTTAGTTTTTTGGGGGATTACAGAAGCGAAAATGACATCAGTAGTTTACAAACAAGAAAACAGAATACGCTAACTTTTCTTCCTTCTGGATTATGGAAAAATAGGAGATCACACTGCTTGGCTTGTGACTTGACTTCTATGGGGGCTGAGGGCCTTGTGCAATACACCTTTTTATGCTGGGGCTGTAGATGGCCTGGATGGAGTAAGTGAAGGATTTGCAGTAGTATAGGCAAGCCCTGCAAGGGGAGGCCTCCCAGGTCTCTGGTAAATTTCTGCCTTGTAGATTTCAAAATTTTGAGATGCACTTGGAACACATTTCACATTTCTGTTTCCTTCCTGAACATTTTTGAGTCTGTGCTACGATGCTTGCCAGGCAGACCTCTGAAAGCTGGAGGATTTGCAAATAATGCTCTTACAATTAGAGAGGATGTTCTGTGCTCTCCCCAGTTGCAACACCTGGGGACTGTGAGTTGTAAGGCTCAGCTGAAATTCAGCTTAGTCAACAGAGAAGTGATGTTAAGGTCACGGGGGGAAGCTTTCACCCTTCCAGAGGAGGACATTCAAGTCCTATGAGTGTTACTGTGTGTGGAAATTTCACCCATGACTAAACCCAGTTTTGGCTGCCCTTTTTGGCTTTGCCCAAAAGGATCTTATTAAAATCAGATGTCAAGAATTTACCTGCAGTGACCAAGCCAGGATTTTCCCTCCTAGTACACTGTTGTGCAGTGTTTGATAAAGTAGCTGGTTACTGGCACTCACCCTGAAATGGGTTCATTTTAGTGATAGGTTGTGTAAATTGCGTAGGAAGTGGAGTTTTTTGATGTTTTAGCTTCAGAGGTGTTGTACGTGCGTAAAAACTTCTCTATTGTGAAATAATAATTAGACTGATTGTGGAAACACTCCTCCTTCAGTGTTCTCTTAGTACTTAAGCACTTATCCAATAAGTAAAAATGTACTCTGGAATTTTGGCCGGCTACTAAGTCTGAAAGACCTGAAGGAGGGAAAGTTGGTGCCTGAACACTAGGTGTTTTTTGAGAGCCACACTTATCACTAAATGTAATGTCATTTCCAAAGTAGGCCTGAATTTTCATGCAGTGGCTCAATACATTTTAAGAATCATTTGTAAACCATTACTTTATGGTCTTTCTGTAGATAGAAATCCTTAGTGGCAAAAGGAGTTGATTGACATCTTCCTTAGCTTTGTGCTCATGAGGCCATGATCATCACGGGGAAGTGAGAGGTGATTATGTGCCAGAACACTTGCTGGTCTTGGATGACAGAACTGCGTTTCATTCGGCTCCAGTAGAGAGGAAAAACCTACATTTTATTTGCTCCAGTTTCTCTCTGCCTTCCCCGTTACCTGCACTTGTTCTTATTTTTTTTTCCAAGTGCCTTCATGAGCCTGCCTGTATGGCACATGCAACACAATAGCTGGAAAATGTGAAGAGAACTGCAGGAAACTCAGTTGAAAAGGCACTAGAAAAATGCTGAGGATTGCATTGCAATGTGTTCTGGATTCCCCTAGGTGTCACGTTAGAACTCTTCTGTGCCTCCCTCTGCAGAGGCAGATTGTGTTTCAATTCATGTTCATCCAAGATAAATAGCTGCGTTGCTTGAGGAAATATTAATTTTTGAGAAGAAAAAAGGTCTTGGACATGACAATGCAAAAACATAATTAAAAGGTTGTGCCCTCAAACCAGAAAATGCACATATTTTTCCTATATTGTCTGATGAGTTCAAAAAGAAATGAGAATGTTTGCTTTGGCTTTTCATACAGCCTTCCATTTGGAAACAGTTATGAATGTGGGACTTGTAGCGAACAGGTTTGTAAGATGCTTTTCTTTTTCTTCCCCCTTTTTTTTTTTCTCATGGCAGACCCCACAAGCATTTGCCCACCTCTTCTTTTTGGCTGCTTCTTTCTACCCCCCATGCTGACACTTTACCCTCATCCTCAGCTCTTTGCGGCAAACAGGAGATGTGGTGACATTTTCCTTGGCAAGTACAAGGACCAGCCTCATGACTTGCCTTCCCACAGCCTTCTGTCTCCCATGTCTTTTTAAGTGTCACGTGTCCTGAGCTTGCTGGCATCAGGGTGCTCTAGATGTGGGAAGAGGAATAGCATCTCCCTACGGTGTGTTTTTGTCTCTGCATGTTTACCGTTCCTTTTGTACCTCTTGGTACCACTGCCTTGCAAAGGTTGAAGAGGAAAGGTGGCACTGGGCTAGCCTAGGATTAGTGTCACCATCCAGTGCTGCTGATGCCCCTGTGTGCAAGCTGAGAGAAGCTTGACTCACTGAATCATTTGTCCCCTGAGTTGCCTGTCTTTCTATTATACAGAAGGTATCTCTGCTATGTGGAAAATAGCCCTGACTCTCTCTCCTTTCTTGCCTGCTCTGTTCAGAGACAATTAAAGCAGTATATCAGTTTGTTGGCCTAAGTAATTTTTTTCAAGAAATCTCTTCTGGTGGATATGGAGAGTGCAGTGAATTCTGAAAATGTTAAGGCTCAAAACCCTCCTCTGAGTGTGAAACTCATAATCAGGCTTTTGAGAGAGGTAGAATAAAGGAGAAAATAGAATGTTCTATTCAGTGTATTCCATGCAGATAGAGTATTTGATGCAATATCCTTCTGTAAACCAAAAGGAGATCCCCATAGGGGATTAAATCACCTCAAGTCTGTTCTTGAGTCCCTTGCTATGGCGGGTGTGGCTGGTGCCAGTGCCAGTGAGTGGCTTGTGTTAATGGGCACGCTGTTGGCACTGACATAAAATGACCATCCGGTGGGGGTTCAGGGCATTATGAAAAGCTGCTCGTTGAGGTCTGTCTGGCTCTTCAATACAGCAGAAATAACAAGCTGTGTGTAAAATCATCTGGTGCATAAGATGGTGTTGAAGGCTGGAGATGAGGTTTGGTTGTGCTTTCTGCTCTCTGCTGCCTACATCAAGACGGGGACCCCAGCAGGCATTGCAGTGCTGTAAGGGACCCCTGTCCTACAGTGAGGAAACCTGGTATGCACGTTCCATTGAGAAATTAAAATGAAGATGTGGTTTTTGCATAATTGGGGTACTGGACCTGTGATGTGCTTCGCAGGAGTGTTACAGGGTCATCTTGAATAAGTGCAAGAGAATAAGTGTATCAGCAGCTAGGAACAACTAAACCCTGACCTCTGCCCTCTTCCCATTTCTTTAGAACTTCTAATTTAGGCAAAATGTTCTTACCTCAAATTATAGGCAGGATCTATTATTGCAGATTCTGTGGCTACCCTTCTCACTTCCTCTGAGAGCGTGACTCTGAAGAGGCTTAAGTCCTTTCACAAGAAACTTAGGTAGAGCATCAGCTGTGGGCACTTACCACAGATAGGACAGAGACAACTTGCTTTGTGGCTGTGATGTGAGAATTCAGCACAGGCAGCCACCCAGTCCTGCTAACTAGAGGGAAGTTTGAAGATTTGCAGAATGGTGGTGTGTTAGAAAAATAAGCACAAGACTTCTAAAATACAGGTGAAATCTGCCTGGTATCCAGCGGAAGTTTTTCACACTGCAAGGTGTGTTGCTCAGTGGTGGTAGGGCACAAGTATGCTACATTTTGAACCCTTTGCAGTAATGGTGGTGGTGCAAGCAGGAAGAATGGTTTTGAAAATGCTAAAGCAAATAGAAATTCTTCTGTTGAGTGGAGGTGTGAGGTAACATCACATAGATGGTGCTTGAACACCGATGACAAAATCCTGGCTGCTCGTAGCATCACTTGTCTGGGGTGCTGCTAAAGAAACCGTCAAGAACCCAGAAATTATCACCGATCTGAGTCAAATTTCTCCCGAGTGAGGCCTGATCTAATGGATGACTACAGGTGAAGTTGGATAAACTGTAAGCAATATTAACTGGGCAACAAAACTGTGATGTGTATCATGCTGGGATTAAATGTTAATGGGTGTAAATTCTAGGATTTCTTCTTCTCTAATGGGATGCCAGAGAAAGTCTGGTTTGCTGTGCCTTTCAACATGCTGGGAGCAGTTGGGTTGTGTTATTTCCTACCTCAGCATCTTCCTCTGTGGTGCTGGAGAGCCATGGACTGGATTGTCAGCAGCTGTGTTTGGCTCTTGGTTGGTGCCTGGTTACACCTTGTAGTGGCTCTCTGAGTTTCCCCTGCTCACCTCTGCAAATTAGGAATCCAGTGCTCTTCTGAGCTCCTCAGGGTAGAAAAGGGTTGTGTGACCATTTCCTGGGGTCTGTCCCAGAAAATGTTTGGTTTATTTGGCACCAAGGAGAGCCTGCAGAAGCAGCTTGATGTTAGTCAAGGAAGTTTTCCTGTGGAGCTGGCAGGACTTAAGGTTCAAAGGGTCTTCAGTGCAAGCTGTCTCATGAAAGACTTCTTCAGGTACTTCCTGGGTCTTGCTCTAGTAAAAGAAGGGAAAAATGAAAATACCCCTTAAACAGCTGACTTCAAAACACCAACTACACTGCAGGTTCCTTGATTCCTTTTTTGTAAATTACTAAATGCACAAAATGAGTGCTGGCACAAAGCTGGCACAAAACATCAGTGCCTTGATGTTCTTCCTGAACAGAGGAGCTGCTGACCCCAGAGTGACAGGGCTCAAAACCTGTGGGCTTCAGGAAATGGAGACTACTGGGTTTTAGTCCATGGCAGCTCTTCAGGGCAGGTCTTGTGGCACGAGCAACTACAGGGAGCAGGGTATTTTGCAAGATGTTAAATGAAATTATTTAATTGGTCCTTCTGCTCTTAAAAGAAACCAGTCTTGTTTTTGGCACTTAAATGTAGTGTAACATCTGCCTAGTTGAAGAGAAGGGAGTTCCTGTCCAGATTCGTAACGCCATCCCAAGTGTGTTCCTTTCCTTGATAAGGATCATAGTTTGCTGAGGCTTGAGGATAAAACCGCTCTGAGTGCCGAGTAAGCTTTTGGTGTTCCAGCAAGCAGGAGAACAGGCTGATTGGAAATACAGAAATTTCTTGTTCACGTGAAAAGTCTTACAGTCAAATGAGATCAATATGATATCTTATGGTCAAATACAGCAAAATGTTCTTCAGTGCCCAGCTTTGTGGTGGGGCTATATGACTACAAACATGGAAGTCTGCAATAGCTTGCTTTTTTCAGCACCACCCTGGTTAGAATAATTTCCAAAATAACCTCTTCTATTCTATTTCTGACTGAAAATGAGGCCTTCAGATTTGTTTATACAAAAGCCTTGGACAATTCATCAAAAAGCTGGACATCTGAAAGACAGAAATAATGAAAAAAAAATATAAAATGGCTTGCTGTAAGCTTTGTTGTTTGATGTTAGCATTTTTCTGTAAGGAATGGAACACCAAAGAGATTTTCTGGGAATGTCCGAGGAAGGAGAGGGCAATCCACGGTGCATCGTGGGAGACGTAGTTTAATCTGTGAGGCCAAGATGAATCCGAGGTTAAATTCTCAAGAGATGTCAAAAATAGTATTTCAAATGAAAGCTTTTTGAGTTTTAACCTAAAAAATACTGCTCGAGGGGGATGATAAACAATTTGTCAAGTCACTGGAACATTCCCTAAAAAAATGTATGATTGTAAGGGAAAAAAAATGAAAGAAAACTCTCTTTCTTTCTGGATGGTAGCCTTGTGAACCCAGCCCAAGGAAGTCAGAACAAGTCCCCTCTGATGCGTTCATTCATCACCTGTACGGCAGAACTGCAGCTCTGGGACAGTGGGTTAGTCTGTAGTTAATTCACAGATTAGAAGAGAATCCAGCTTTATCTCTGCTATAGCCCTTCCAGCTTTGGCACCAGCTTTTTATCAGTAGAATAAACAGACATGACTGAATTGTACGTGGATTCAATTGGCATTGAACTTTTAGAAAGTTCAGTTGTGCATCTGAACTATTTGAAATCGCGACGGCATCTCTGTTTTAAATACACACATTGGAAATGAAGTTGTAATGTGAGAAGATAACATTTTTATATAGTCATTTTTCTGGCTCTGGCTTTCGGTAGCTTTAAAGGTATTTTATAAATAAAGCGATCTCGTGTATTACAACACACAATTGTGCATTTGGGACATGTAATACAAACCTTAATGAAAGTTCATGAGAATTTAATGTGCAGAAGTTATTTTTAATTCACGGTATCTTATCTGTTTTTAATTTTTTTCAAATTACAAAACGCAGTTGGGCTCTCTTATGTACTAATTCTTTGCCAAATTTAATTTGTCTCCAAATTAAAGACATTTTTCAGTTACATTGTCACAAAAAGCATCTGAAACCATTAAGTTTTGTTATATTTTTAACTTTAAAACCTTCAGGATGTTGCCAAGAGTGTTTTTTTCCAAATTTTGAAAAAATGATTTATCTCTGGGACAAAAGCTACCACAATAAGCCTATCTCTTTTTTTTCCAGCCTGAGGGGTTTATTATCATCTTGAATTAAAAACCCCATGTAACCGGGTGCTCTAATGAATGGGGGCTCTGGGCCAGAAATCCGTTTGATTATTGGACCCAGCTGAAACAGGAGCAAGTGGTTACACAACCCAGCAGCTGCTGGGCTGAACATGGTCTGTCGGTGGGAAGGAGGCTCCTACTGTAGGTCCTAAGAGAGGCAGATCCCTGCAGCAGGGCACGGTCTCCCCTCTGCTCGAGATGGGCAGAACAATGCATTTTGCTGTTGAAGTTTCACCATTTTCCCTGTTCTTTTGGAAGAGGAATCAGACTGGATCCAGGAAACGTGTGGTGGATGCTGGTGAAAGGTGTGCTGCTGTCGTGAGCAAGACTGAATGGAGGTGGGCACCAAGGGGAAGCAGTCAAAGCATATGGAAAAGTAGAAGCGTTGCAGAAAGGAGGAGCATAAAGAGCAGCCAGTGGGACCTGTCCTAAGGATCTGTCTTCTATCATTTTAAATTGTTTTAATTTTAAACAGAAAAACTCTTGAGTTCCTGATGACTGTGTCTCCAGCAAGCTTGCAGAGCCAGACCTGAGTTGCTTTCTTGCATCTCTGAAAACCCAACCAGCCCAAAGTAGCAGTGGCCACCCAGGCTGTTGTCAGCTGGTGAGCTACGCAGCAGCAGGTGACTTCTGTAGTTGTTGGTGCAACTTGTGGAACAGCAGGGCCTGGCTTTAGAAAGGATGAAGTTGCACAGCTGTGGAGATAACTGGCATGGAGTTGCCTGGTGCCTCGGATCACGTAGCATGAAGACTGACTTCGGGTTACTCTCGTTATACTCCTCTTGTCTCACACTCTTCCTTGGCCTGACCCTTGTTCAAAGAAACGAGAATTTATTTGGAAAGAATTGAGTTGTACTTTTCCCCTTTTCCTCCTCACTTAGCAGAATGCATGCAGTACTTGGGAGGGAACGTGCAAAGACGAGGGAGGCAACTGACTGTAAACCATTAATACATCCTCACAGCACGCTTTGGCAGCACAGGCCTTGGGACATCTCTGATCGTGCCTTCCTCTGGCTAGCTCAAGGTGGAAAGGCGTGAAAGGGACATCGGGCTCCTGGGGCAAGCACAGCCTGGTGCTCTGGAGAGGAAAAGGAGCACACAGCTGCCTGGTGGGAGAGCCACTCCTGGTGAGAAAGTAATAGAGGCTCGTGACAGCTCATGTCAGCATCTGTCGTGCTACATTGGTGTAGATGAGAGAAGATTTTGACTGTGGCTCTAGAATGAGTACACACCTACCTGCTCTGGGTCAGCGAGCGTACGTCACACTGCGGTTTCTAAGGTGCATCCTATGGAGCCCCTACCAGAAGGGCAGGAAGGTGCATGTGCCCACTCAACAGTCAGGCTCAAATTCTTCTCTCCTCAGATGCTTAAAAAATAGTTCAGCACAGTTACTGCAGCAGAGTCACACACCACTGAATTTAGCTTTGGGCAGGATTTTCCACACAGCCACAGACTTGGTTTCTCTCCGCAGGACAGAATGCCACATGGCTCATTTTCCACCTGATTTTGGTGGGGAAAGGGAAGTCTTCTGCAGAAGCTGGGACAAACGTGTAGTATTCAAGAGTTTTCACATCATGTTTCCTTCAAAGCAGGCCGGGGATGTTCTTAATTATTTGGAAACTCATTTGGCAGGCTTTTCCCAGTGCGAGGCTGTTTAATGCATCAGCCTGTCACACTTCAATACCTTAGAGCTCACTTAACGTTTTTGATTACACCTGAGACTGTTCACAGAAGTTGTTTTGACAGGGCCTAATTTTCTGTTACTAAGCTGCCTGAATTTTTTTTTTCTTTTTTTCCCCAATGAAGAGTTTAGTCAAAACAACTGTTCAAAATCTCCAAGCCTACAGTTACTGCTAACAGGGTGAGCGTTCACTCCGCTCCCCCTGCCTGTCAGGAGGAGCTCGATGTGTTTGAGGGGTATATTTAATGTTTTTTCGGAACCCGACTGCAAGTGATGTAACTTTTTTTACCGAGAAGGGGAGATGCAAAGCAGTGTTGTACCCATCCTAGTCTTATACAAATAAATCCCCAAATAATTGGAGGAACAATGCGTAATCAGCAACCCGGTACATGCATCAAGTCCTACTATTTTCTGTTGACTTGGCTCCAGCTAGGGGAAGAGCAGTGTGTGTTTTTTGGCAGTAGCTTGTCTGGAAAATGAAATAAGTGAAACTACTCTGATGGAGAAGGGGATGGGGAACGGTTTCAGGACCTCAGATTTTGTAATGAATTCCTTTAAGAAACTGGAGGCTCAGTGGATTGAATACCTGTGCTCGCTTTGAGAACAAGAAGCTTCTGTAAGTGTTCTGCTCTGATATTTGAGTTCTAATCTCCTACTGAAGTTAGAGGGAAGTGGAGTTTGCAGCCCACAGTGTAGAGTGTTTATCAAATGGCCTTGCTGAATCCACTGCCCAGTCTGCAGCTGTCTGGAGTCTCAGGGTTCTTTCTTCTCCAGCCTTTTCTAGACCTCAGGAGCTGAAGCCATGTGAAACATGGTGTTCTGGAGGTGTTGGTTTTAGCATAGATTAAATATGGAAGCTGTCTCTCTGACAAAAATGCCCATGAATCATGTTTTAAAGAATTCTGTGATACCCTGGGTTAAAAAAAAACCCTCAAGGCCACTTAGCTGGGTTATTGTACAGTGCAGTGCTTGTGTTGAATAAGATTCAAAGCGTGAGCCGGTGCGTTCAGCAGCGCACATGCACAGTGCTGCTGTTTTTATTAACAGAAGGCTCACTCGACACAACCCGCACCAATGGTACCTTCCTGAGACACTGATTTGGATGGCTTTGAAACCTCCTTTCAGAGTTTAGAGTCTGCCATGTACATCAGATAAAGAGCCAGATTACCAAAAAAGAAATAAATTCTCACTGCTAAATGTCTTTCCAGGGGCTCTTGGCAAGAGTCGCTGCTATCACCTATGCTGCTTCCGGTATCGCTCGCATCCCTTGCCACAACCTGTCAAAGCAGGTGTATTTATACGCCTTGAGGGACTGAAAGAAGGAATCAAACCTTTGTATAGCAACTTCCATCCAAGTTCCCAAGGACTGAGGCTCAAAGGATCTGAATATGTTTCCAGGCATTATTTAGCTATGCCGGGTATTTCTGTGTTCTCTGCAGCAATCTCCTGCTGCTGTACTAGGTCTTGGAATTAGAAGCTGTTCTCTCCTTTAAGAAGGAAATCATCCACAAAATCCTGGTTGGCTTCAGAAAAACTGACGCAAATATTTAAATCCACATCAGAGAAAACTGGGATGGGATCTCACTGAACATTATGAATTAAGGTAAATTAAGAAGAAGCACACGAGTGTGATTAATTAGAACTGCTTTGTTAAAAAGCACACGCCCTGTGCTAAGACATTTTTTGTGCTCTGTCTCGGTAGTAATTAAGCTTAAGGGTGCTAGAGGCTGCCTGCTCCTCCTAACGGCCCGGAATAGTTAATGGGGTTGAGCTCTGGAAGAGGAAGAATCCCACTAATTGTGCAATCCTCCTGGCACTGGGGTTTGGCAGGACGTCCTCACAGTGAACCTACGCTGGGTGTGCCTCCCTTTGTAGAGAGTGATGCACAGCTTCGTGTGCCTGAGGCTGCAAGAAATAATCATTTTCAGCAGTGTGAGGGAACTTGAATGCATAATGTTTGGGGCTAGCATAGCAATCGTGTCTTTTCAGGAGATTTATGTTTGCTCTGTTGCAGCATCTCACTTTTCCAAAAGTTTCCAGCAGTGATGGTGATGAGTGATAAGGAGATACCAGTAAAACGAGTTGAGGTAATGGATGTAGTCCTAGGACTATAAAGGATTTCTTTAAAGATGAAGTGCACAGCAAAGGAGTATTTCTCAGTTTTGAAGAGAGACATTAATGGAAGTTCAGGGAGGGAGTGTTCAGCTGGATTGATACATGAAGAAGGTGTCTCTCCTGGCATAATTCTAGGTGAAAATAGCGGACCCTGATAACAGCACTTCAATTCCTACTTTGTCTGGACATTACGAAGTGGGAAGCAAAGTGACTCAAGTGTTCAACATACAGGTTGCTAAGGGCCAGCAGATTGTAATCCAGAGATTAAAGGAATGGAAATGCAGCTCTGCTTTGTTTATGAAACGGCTGTGACAATACAAATAACTTAATCCTGGGAGAGGTTTTTTCCATAAACACCTATTCTCAAGAAAGCTGCAGGAGCAGCTCTCTTACTGCTGTGAATAGGGAATTGTTCTCTCCTTCCCTTCTTTATGTCAAACGATCAGCTTGCAACCTCGTTGGCATTTGCTCCAAGGAAAAAATGATCAAAAGTTTTCTGCTGGCTGTGAGCCCTGCACTCTTTTTAAACATTCTGTTGACGGTGATGATTTTTTTTCTTGGTGTCTTGAATCGATAGTAGAAAAATACCAAATGAGAGAAGTTCTGGTTGCATGTGAGAGGAACAGAAGGTGCTTTCCTGGGGGAATGGGTACTCTTCCACAAAACCTGGTGGCAAGGAGACGAGGAAAGTGCCCTGGGCTGGTGTTTTGTGCCAGCTGCAGCCTCAACTCCAGACTATTGGATTTGGCTGGTAGTACCAACACTTCATCCATCGCACCCTCCCATCCCTTCCCATCCACCCCCTTCATAAACTCACTCCAGACATATTGTCTTCTACTTCTGTCCAGCTGCTGCTTGTTTTTCTCCCAAATGTTCTCCAAATTCCAGGCCTTTCAGTTAAATATGTGTAACCTTGTGAAGAATGACAAAAAATACTTCCTACCAAGGGTGATGGTCTTTATATCAAGGGAAGGAAGGAGATTTTGTCTCTTGCTTTTTCAAGTTTGCTAGGCAGCTTTTCTGTTTGAAAAATAAATCTTGAAAAATGAATTTGACTATGAAACAAATACCTTGATTTTTGTTTTGTTTTGTTTCTTCTTTTGATAGGCCCTCTCTTCTGTGTTTGTCATTGGAGGCTGCAAGTAGCAAAAGACTTCCCTTGGTTTTCAGTGGAAGGAAAATTGATTTATGCTATCTATATCTGGCTGACAATCTCTTCTTTTACGTGATTGAAAATATCCATGGTTCAGGGAATATTCACTGTATCAGCAGCCTTGCATCTAATGAGGTTGTTGGGAGCGTTCTCAGAGCCCGAGTAAAACCTTTGAAACACGTTAACCACAAATTGATTGAAACTGGGGGAGGGTTTTTAACAGTGAGCTTTAAGTAAACTGCATCTTTCTGAATTTCCTGGGCAGCTGCCTTTCTCTCTTTGATGTACCGTGCCTGGTGATGCCGTTAATGAAATGCATAATTATGTGTTATATAATAAAGCAGAGCTAAGATGAAGGTGCCTAATAGATTATAATGATGTGGAGGCCTGAGAAACTCAGGACCGTGGGGGGTTGCTGAAAAGCGCCTCCGGTGACAAAGAAAATATTTAAAGAGGTTTGAATAACTGTGCTAATAATTTAATTGTGGTCTCTGTGTGTGTGTGTAAATTACATTTTCCAAGATGTTGTATAGAGAGAGAATATTGAAAAATAAAAAAACCTAGGTGCAATTTAGCGGGCTCCTGATGTATGAAGTGTCAGTGCCGAGTGCTTCCAGTGCCTGTTAGCGCTGCTGGCTTTCCACAGACTGGTGCCCTAGGCAAAGACATTTTTGGCACAGCCTGCTGCACCCGTAGGATCAAAAGGGGAAAAAAAAGACAACCCCAAACTGGCAATATGCACAGAGAGTAAATTGCATCCTAAGGAGCAGCCCCTAAAATGCAGGCTTGGAATGAATGTCAATAAATGAAACATCTCGTTCCATAGCTGAAGAGTTGTAGGCATTCAGGGGCTGCCCCAAACTTCTCCCCTTCCTTTCTCTGCTTTTGTCACCTTTATTTTATCTCTCCCTCTGTAGTAGTCTATATAATTTATTCCTTTCTTAGATTCTTTAGGAGTTGGTTTGAGTGATGGGCATTTTTAAAGGAGAGGCTGCATAACCTTCCAGCCCTGGACCACATGGGCTCCTAATGGTGCTGAGCTTGCTTGGCTGCTGTTCTGGGCCTGTCTGCTGGGAGAGTGAGTATGCAGGGAACTCCAGCGTGAAGCTACAGCCTGCTAATTACTTGGCACCAGTTCCCTGGGTGGGTGCTTTTAGGACCTACTAAGAGTCCTTTTATACAGGTGAGCTTTAAGAGTGCTTTTGGGTGAGTTAGGTGGGCTCCTTTTTGAAGGTAAAGTACGGTGGTTTTCCCTTCCCTAGCACCAAGGGTACTCTAAGTAGCTCATCCGCAGTAAACTCAGCACCGCTCACCCAGCGCTGGCTGCCTCACGCAGCCGAGTCCCCAGGCTCTGCACTTTGTCTCTCTCTGCAGGGAGCAGATGGCCCTGCTCTAAACAGGGCACGCTAATAAAGCCTTATGGAGGGCACATGTGTGGGTGCGTAGTTTGTGTGGGTGCGTAGTTTGTGTGGGTGCGTAGTTTGTGTGGGTGCGTAGTTTGTGTGGGCCTATCTGCTCATATAAGAGGACTTGAATCTATCACAATTTTTGGATTAATTTGTGCTTGCTTGATTTTATCAAGATACCCTAAGGGAGCTTTGCTGCTGCATTGCCATCAGCCTTGTCATAAATGCACTTAGGTTTTAGCTACAGGTTTTAGGCAGGTTCTGATGACTCCTTCCTTTTTCTTTGGTGCTAAAAGCATCGTACTTTTTCTTCTTTCGTATATGAGTGATTGCGTGCATCTTTCTTTGTGTGAATCTTTCTTTGTTGCTAATCTCTTCCCCAGCATTTCTTATTTGATCTCTGGAGCTTATTCTTTTATTTGATATGCTTTTATGGCTAATAAATGTTCTTCCATAACTTGAGAACCCCCAGTAAGAAGAAAATAAGGTTTTCTCTAGCTGTCCAAATACCTGGATGTGAGATCAAGTCAATTTTTCAATAAAACTTCTGCTTTAGGCTGGGCTTTGTAAGTAACTTGGTCTATAATTCGTGTACAGCGTCACCTTATCTTCAGCTCACATAAGGGGTTAAATTTTCTTGAAATTTTCTGTTATTTTATACATCATTGATGTCTAAGTCATCTGCAGTTTTGCTTTATGTTTTTGCTCTGGTGTTGCTTATTTAAAAAAAACCCCAAACATTTCATATCACAAAAATTTCCTCTCCGGTTTCCATCGGTAGTGGAGATTCAGGACAAGTCTATCAGCTCGGTTTTAGCCAAAGTTTAAACTTACTAGCATACAAAAGATATCGCTCAAAATGCTTTTAACATGTCTTTCTCTAATGACCTCAGCCATACGAGCCTGCCAAAGATAAACAGCATTTCTGCTCGGCAGGCGTTAGCTCCGGGAGGAAGTGAAGTCCAGCACCGAATGCGGAGGCACTTGCTCCGAGTGGGTAGAGAGGAGCCGTCCCCCACGGATCCCGGTGTTTGGCAGGGCTACAGGGCTGGGCAAAATCAGCACGAGCCTCAGCGTTACCCAAGAGCACACGTAAAACGTTGCTGGATGTTTGTGACAATAAAGGATGAGGGCCTGGGCCAGGCTGGTTTGACTGTTCCCGCTAGAGGATGGGAGGGTAGGAGAAAGGGGTAAAATGGGATGAAAAAGAGGGGAGTCTGGAAAGCCAGGGTCTGGTTCTTGCTGCTTCTTTTTTTTCTGGAGGTATTCTCTACAGGTTAAAGCAATCACTTGAGAGCGTACTTCAGACTTTGACTTTCAAGAGGTTTTAAATTTAGAGTTTTAGAGTGGCTTTTATAGCTTTTTAGAGTGTTTTTATATTAAATTTTGATGCTGGTTTTATTCCAGAAGAGTTCCCCATAGCAAGATACTTTAAAAAAGAAAAAACCTTAAAAGGAATCCACAATAAAGGAGTCTTCCATCTGTGTGAATGAGTTGTGGCAGATATGATGAAGCAATTCTTAAAATCCCACAGTTGCTGTTTTCCTTTCAACTGACATGTTCCTGGTGGTTTTAAATAAAACAGTTGAATACTAGGTTTAAAGAGATATTCAAGGAATGCTGTGGCGTTATTAGCAATCCCTGGCTATGTCCAAGCAGAAAGGACAGTTGCGTGACCCTGTCGTACACTGCTGACCATGCCATGCGAGTCCCTTGTTGGGATCTACTGTAAATCATCCTGGATCTTATCTTTCCAAACCCAGAAGAGAGACAGAAGGAGCGTGAAAGTGTAAGCCTGGATAAATTTGCTGCATCTTATCAGGCTGAAATGTATTTATTTGCATTCTTTGAGTGTAGATTCTTGGAGTACTTAACAATCTGTAGCTAACGAGGTCTATGAAATGGCAATGTGCTGCGGCTGACTTTGGCTGAATGGGAGAGAAGTTTCTGGGAAAAAGCCTCTCAGTGTTATGAGGAAAGTTTGTATATTTAATCCCGGGATAACTGCTAATGAATATCCCTTATTAATAGCATGCAGTGGTAGGGGACCTAGTGGGAAGTGAAAGGAGAGAGCAGTTTTGACAATATAGTGTAAGGAGCATATTTCTCTGCACTCATTTTCACCATGAAAGAAAAAATATTTGACTTAACTGTGAGTTGGGCACAAGCAGTATTAAGTGCATCCACAGTAGTCTTTGCTTTGGGTGTGAGGATTCCCTCCACGTCAGTTATTCAAAGGCCGTTGTACCGGTGTGTGGTGTTAGGTCACTGCCACCAAGGCTGTTAGAGACTTGCAGCAGCAGGTCAGGTGAGCTCGGTCTCCCTCTGTGCTGCAGTGAGCTGGCTGTAGTGTCTCGGTGACTGTCCTGCCCTGGAGGGAGAAGCAAACAGTTGCAGGGAGGTAAAGTAATCAGAGGTTCTACATACTCATCTACTGCTCATCTGACCATACCCTCGCTGCATAGGAAGAAAGTGCACGTATGCTTTGGAAGGAGCATTTAGATGAGATGCCATAATTTGTGCACGTTCCTCTGCAACCAGCAGTGCAGAGCCACGTGCATAGACTTGTGGTCACAGGGACAGGGATGCTGGTGCCCTGCCTTGCACTGCAGAGTGTTGCACAGCATAGTAACCGTGTGATGTTCCTGCCGCTGGATCTCCTGAGCTGGACTTCTGCTGAAAGCTTCTTGTTCCCTTTTCTGGCATCCTTCAAGACAATGTTTGTGCAAGGAGCTTGTTCTGTCAGGAAGCAGCAGTATGGGAAAACAATTTTATATCTCCTGAGCTCAGCAAGAAAGAAAAGCTATTTGGATTTGTTTGCATTTTTTAGTTTTTGTCCCAGTGCCAAGCTATTTTAGGCAATCTGGCCACTCCATCTCTACTTACCCTCCTCTGATACTTCAAAATTATCAAAAGCCACCTGAAATATGGGAATCAGATGTGAGTTTTAATGTAAGAGCATTGCTTCAAGCTGATAGGAGTGGGAGGGGGAGCTGCCACTGCCTCAGCCAAGACTCTCTGGTGGAAGTGTTGATGGATCACCTATCCCTGGGAAAGGAGGGGGAGCACCCTTCCACTTTTAGCTGACTGAATTGCTTCCCGTTCCCTTGTGAAAGAAGTGGGTGCAACTGCTGCCATATGCATAGGAAAAAATGGAAAGTCCTTTTTTTCTGTTTCCTCCTTAGGTAGAGATCACAAATGATGTCCAGTCCTTGCTGCTGATAATGCTGGCTGTCATGGTGGCCAAGATGGTTGGTGACTTGTTCAACGCATCCCTTTACAGTTCGCTTCTGAAGCTGAAATGCATTCCCTACTTGGATGTGGAACCTATTGTTCGCCACAGGAGAAAATGGTGAGGCTCATATGTTGCTGATGTATAAGTTTTCTGTATCATGTTCTGCGTGGAGACTGTGTGAGTTCTCTGGAGCTGGAAGGGACGAAGGAGCAAAAGGAGCCCTTGGTCCTGAACAAAGTCCCCACAGGGTGATGTGCTGTACAAACAGAACATGAGAGAATCCCTTTCTCTTTGTGGTAGAATCTGAAATATCAGTGTCACCAGAGTCCTGAGAGCAGCAAGTGCTCTGTAATGCCCAGTTAAGTGCTGTTTATTAGTGGTCCAATGGAGAATCTGGTAGAGATTTTCAGGCAGCTGTGACTGTTTCCTGTAAGCAGAGGAGCAGCAACAGAGTATGTCCAATCCCTTATGGTGGAGTTTGCCTTAGCTTCTGGATGGTGAGTCTGGGCTTTCTCTGTGATTGCTACTGTAAGAGGCACATATTCAGGGAGCGATTTCTGCCATCCAAGGATAGCAATTTAAAGCCAGGAGGATGAATTGTCTTCTGGAAGTGCCTCCACTGACTACAGATTAAATTAATAGCTTGGGAAAAAGTGACAGTTTTTATTTTTTGACTTGGGTTAATCCACCCTGTCCTGTGTATCTTCCAGTGTGTGAAACTTCAGTCAGTTCATGGGCATTTATGATCAGTAATAAGAAGAATTTCCTCTTGTAAATGTAGTTACTCGGTCTACATTTAACTGTAGGTAGTGAGAACTCTATACTATTGTCTTCTGTAAAATAATTAGCAGAAAGAGTGAATCTTTAAAATATTCTCTAGGAATGAATTGGGTAATGTAGTGAAGAAACAGAAGTAAAAACGAATTCATTTATTTACTACAGAAGGACATTTTGCTTTCCTTAAGGCACACGTGGGTAATATATATCCATAGCTATCTGCAGGACATTTGAGCTGCCATTTCTCCCAGTACTGAGGTCTACTAGACACTCTCTTAGTTTCAAATGACCCTTAGGAAGAATAAAATATTGTCGACTCATTCTCTCTGCGCTTTAACTTTTTTCCAAATGTAGCCATATCTGAAAGTTTTTAGCAGGCACATTGAATACTGGGTATAATCTGACTGTTGTGTTAACAGGAGAGGAAAAAGAGCCAGCAATGTGGCAGGAGGAAATAAAACCAAGCTGTGACATTATGGATGACTTCTATATGTACCATGGCAGATAAAATGGAGGGGAAGAAGCCATAAAGTTACCCATGGTATTCCAGTTAAATGACAAGTCCATGGAAAGAATTATTGCTGCTTTCCTGGTTCAGAGTGAGGTCCTATTCACTTGAAGGACAAATATGTATATATTTTTATATATATATAAATAAATTAATTTCCCTCCCACTCTTTTCCCTTTCCTCTCCAGAAACATTACAAAAAGATTCTGAATAGCTCAGTCACAGAATACATCGATATGCTAAAGCAAAATACGTAGTATCATATTCTGGTAAACATTTTATAGCTAGACACTTTAAAGACTGCCAAGTTTTGGTCTTAAATCCTCTTAGACAGCCTGAATAGGCTGATACACATCTGAACTGGCAGATGTAGTTGCTAAGCTGCTCTTCATCACATTTGAAAAGTCTTGGCCATCAGGTGAAGTCCTCAGTGACTGGAAAAAGGGAAACATTGCATCTGTTTTAAAAAGGGGTGACCCCAAGAACCACCAGCTAGTGAGCCATACCTCTGTGCCCAGTAAAATCACACAACAGATCCTGCTGGAAGCGATATTAAAGCATTTGGAAGACAGGAAGGTGATTTGAGATAGCTGATATGGCTTCAGCAAGGGCAAATCACGCCTGACTAATCTAGTGGCCTTCTACAATAGGGTGACTGCATCAGCAGACAAAGGAAAGGACTATGGATGTCATCTACCTGGACTTGTGTAAGGCCTTTGATGCAGTCCCATCCAACATCCTTTTAGCATAAGTGGAGAGATACAGGTTTGACAGGTGGAATATTCAGGGGATAAGGAGTTAGCTGGGGGGGCTGCATACAAAGTGCTGCTGTCAATGGTTCAATGTCCAAATGAAGATCAGTAACAAGTGATGTGTCTCAGGATTTCATACTGGGACCAGTACTGTTTGATATCTTTATTAATGACATAGACAGGGGGGTTATACCCTCAGCAAGTTTGTAGATGACACAAAGCTGAGAAATGCAGTTGATGCACTTAAGAGAAAGGATGCCATCCACAGGGACCTTGACAGGTTTGAGGAGTGGGCCATTGTGAACTTCATGAAGTTCAACAAGGTCCTGCACCTGCGTCCAGGCAATCAGCAGTATCAGTACAGACAGGGTAGTGGATGCATTGGAAGCAGCCCTGCAGACTTGGGGATATTGGTAGATGGAAAATTAGAGACAAGCTGGCAGTGTGTAATTGCAGCTCAGAAAGCCAGTTGTGTCCTGGGCTGCATGAAAAGAAGGATGGCCAGCAGGCTGAGGAAGGTGATGCTCTCCCTTTGCTCTGGTGAGACTCCACCTGGAGTGCTGCATCCAGCACTGGGGTTCTCAGTACAAGAGAGACGCAGACTGTTTAGACTGGACCCAGAGGGGGCTCACAAAAGCAATCAGAGGGCTGGAACACCTCTCCTGTGAGGAACGAATGAGAGACTTGTGTTTTTTCAGCCTGAAGAGAAGAACTTTTCTTTCCATGTGTTTTCCCTGCAGACCAAGATTTCTCATTTGTTTTCTCTCTGACTGGTCCTGCAGCTAATGAGATGCTGTGGGAGCCTGCCTACTGCTGCTCTACTCTTTCTTCTATCTCCAGAGTGACCACCCAGAGTTTGTGAGGCTCTGCTGTTTTCAAGTTCCACTTATTTGCTACATTTTGGGAGTATTTTTATCTTTAAATGCCTACAGTCAGATGTCATTTTGCACAGGCTGTCCTCTTTCTCTGTTTGTATCAGCATGGCTGTGGGATTGCAACCACGTTATGGCTGTTCTGGGAAGGTGTAGGTGACACAGTTACGTGTGGCAGGTTCTACATCCTCCTTGTTTGATATTAATTTTTCTGTGAGATCACAAATTATATAAGCTCTGCATTGCTGGATTCCTCAAATCATAACGGGGGGGAGCTAGCATGTGTTTGTGAACAGGTGATAAATTGTATTTGTGTATGCGGAGGGAAAGGTTTGGATAGCTAACAGCTTGCTTAAACACCACAGGAATGGAGATTTTCCTTCAACTGAAACGGTGAAAAGCCTTTGGAAAACAGTGCCTGGGTTGGTAGCAGGGAGGAAAATTGAGAACTCAAGAGAACACATGTTTTTAGGTCCTCAGAATTCACGCTGTTAGAAGGAAAGCATGGATCTCCTATTTCCCAGTTCTTCATTGGTGTTAAGGATGAAAAAGCCTCCTGTATTCAATCATATTCCTCTTACAGGACTGGATGACATCCTCAGGCAGAAGATGTGTTAGACACTGAAAACAGCCTTTGCATGAACAAGGTGGGAGGTGGCGTTAAGGTCCAGATCCACAAAGGAATTTTAACTCCTACTTGCCATGGAAATCAGTGGGTACATTAGGAAGCTGTATTATGTACGTGCTCCCTCTGAAGCCGTATCTGTAAATCCTGTTATATGTGAAACTGGTGGAAGTAAGACTTAGAATCTCAGTGGTGTTTCACTACCTAATTGGTATTTAGGCACTGGTATCTCTGGATGTTTTTCTTCCTAGGGAGCAGAGAGGCTTGAGATTTGTTTTCTCAATGTTCATTATTCTTTTGGAACCTCACTGATCACCCCACCTATTGTATGCTCTGCGCTGGGTGATAAGGCTGCAGACACAGCTGTATCTAGTACAGAGCTGCTACGGTGCACCGTGATTTCCAGCTACATTGCACACCACTGTAAACACCCCCTTATAAGATCCGGTTCACTGGAACACTCAAAGCTGCTGGCTGCCAGGGAATGCTCTTTAATGAGGGTAAGGAGCACTTGAACACATCTATGACTTGGCAACCCTTCCTGCTTTTTATAAGCTACTATACACTTCAGAGAGAAAATATCTTAGAGGCTACTTTTTAATGGGACAAGTTTACTTAAGAGCTGAGCGGAGCTGGTGCCAGTAGTTCTGTTTTGTTCTAGCTTAATATTAGCCCTGTCAAAGTTCTTACAGTGTCTCCTGGGTGTTTCTGTATTACATACCATATAAAGCTGTTTTGGGGAGCCAAGAATTTTGGCTGAAATATATATTATAGTGGTCTCATTATATTTATTTTTTTTAAAGTGTATCAGAGGTGGCCCTATATTTAAGATCCATGGAGTAAGGCTAATTTTTTTTTTCTTTCTCCCTTCTAGTTTTGCCTTAGCCCACACCGCAGACATTGGATCCAGAAATTAAGCCAGCCCAACTTGGAGGGTTACTTGGGATCCAAGGTCCTGGTTTGGCCTCTTATAAAATTTGGGGTAATTAGTGAACTTTTTAGATGAGGCTTTGGATTTTGAAAATCACCGGGCTTTGGGGGGAGGAGAGGTTTGGGCCTATACTAGCAGCTACTCCACTAAAAGATTCCTTACCCATCTTGCTGACACAAATATTCATTGAAAGACAGCTGGCCAAGATGCACGTGGTGCATCCCATCTCACCTCTTTGAGAAGCCGGTGTGTTCCATGGCTGCTTGGTGCTTTCATCCCGAGAGGCACCATTAGCGGGTGGACTTGGCAATGCTTTCCCATCAGAGGGCATCCAGCCCATCTTTTGTAGAGTGTTTGCGGTGGTGGAAGCTGGATCCTGTTCTGGCTGCACAAAGGAGAAAGGGAGCTGCTGTAACAAGGCCACCCTTTGTGTAGGGAGAGCACTGGCTGCTGCAGAAAAGGTGGGGGGAAGGTGTGGAGATGTGGGTGAGATTTATTAAAATTACATTTGGGCTTTAAGCTGCATCTATATCAGGCTTAAGCAAACAAGTCCAAGAACCATTTTTAGTCCTTTTTTTTTTCCCCTATTCTCCTGAGTTGAGAGCTGAGTGTGATCCCATTACCTGAGGAGCAGCTGTAGCAGCCCGAAATGGCATTATGACCAAAACACGGTGGCAGAGCCAGACGCCGCTTGATGTGCGCGAAAGAACAGCAGCGTGGCCCTGCCTCGATCTCTGCCTGGGCTGCTGGTGCCCGTGCGGCATGGCTGAAAGGACTCTGGCTCCCTCCTGCCCCTGCACCACCTCCTGCAGCAGACCTCTGTGGCAAAGTCCAGCCCGTGTTCCTTCGCAATGCTTGTAAGGTGGCGAGAGGCTGGTGCTAGCTCTCTTCTCTGTGCCTTAGCCCTCAGGCTGTGCTTGGCTCCAAATTATCCAGAACTGCTTCTAAAAAAAAAAAAAATTTATATAAATGTGAAGACTTGGTGCATCTGAATCTGTGAAGAAGGTTGTCTTAATCTGAACCTGAATGGGAGGGGAACTGAGCTTTGTAGGGTTTTTTTTGGTAGCTACTTAGCTTTGTAGTTTTCAGGAGATCTGTGACCTAATAATGGGTCTTTTCAGTCTTAATCTTCAGTGACTTTAGGACATTGTCTTCTCGGAGTTTTTTTACTGTTAAATTTCACTCCAGAATTTCAAATTTAGCATGAAATGACTTCAGTGTTGAAATAATAACCCTTCTTAGGAAAAAAGCCACATGCAAAAAGTGTAATTATATTAATATGAGTATTCAGATGAGACAGGAAGAGGAGGGCAGGAGACTGAGTGGGAGTGACTGTTCTGTTTTCAGGTCTTACCTATCTCCTTATGTTGCTTTGGCCAAACTGATTTATTTTTCAATCTTCTAAATTACAGAAGGGAGAATGGTGCCTATATACCTCCTGTGGCTTTCAGCATCTGCTGTCTTTGCCAAATATCGTCAAGTTCTTAAACAAAAGGCCTTACGTAAAGGTAAAACTTCTTGTGAACTCTAGATGTTGTTCTTCAACCTGCTCTAATTATGACTATTTAATGAAGCTACGACCTGAAGGTGCTACATGAATCAAAATGACTATTTATTTAGATTGGTAAAACCATATAAAGATGCCCAGGGTTCTGCTTGCATTACTGTTTATTTTTAGAGTGGGGTCTGAACAAACAAACCAAATTATTCTTCCCATGCTACACTAAAAACCAGCAGACACAGCCCTTCCTTCAGCCTCAAAGAAACCTCTCCCACCATTGGTCACTGCCTTTCCTAAAATGTCCAGGATGAGAGGTGGAGCTGGTGCTGTGCCCTCAAGGTTTGTCTTATGCAGAGCAGTGCATGACAAGCAAGTGTGGAGCTGGCCAAGAGTAGAGCTCGTGGAGACCTGGCCATCAGCCCCCTCCTCTGACAGAAAAGGCTGGAGCCTGAGTAAGAGCTCCCTGCTGACCTACGGCACTTGGGAGTTCCTTGGTGGTTACTGCAGACTCTCATAACCCAGTGTATACAAGAGATACACGAACCCAGAAAAATATAAGACAAGGATAGTGAAGGCGAGCCAAGAGTCTGTCCATCTGAAATTTCTGGAGGACCTTGTAAATACTATAATGTTTACACAGAGCCTGTATATTTGCACAATTACCTTTCCATTGGCCCAAAATATTTTACACTGGAGTGCTTTCAGGCTCTAAGAAATGATATTTTCCGATATGTCTGAAAGCTGCAGGCTCAGCTTCTCTCTCGCTCCATGTTTGTCGTGAGCAATTAAAGCTGGGTTCTCCCCTTATCATCGTGAATCAGCTGTAAGGTCCATAGGGAGTGTAACACAGATCCTGTCAGCTCATGGAGAAGTCGTTCCGCAGACATCTTAGTTACTGCTGCAGCCTGCCTGATGTTGAGGGAGGTATGGCAAGCCCCCACTGAATTTTGGTGTGTTTTCCATTTCTGGGGAGTCCCATGAAACCAAAAGAAGTGACTTGTGCATGCTTTCTGCTGAAGGAAAGGCGCTGAAGCAGCATCTGGAACTAATCACCTGTGTCTGAGAGCTCACTGGTGGGCAGCGAGCGAGCTGCTCCAGCTCCTACAGTCCGTACATAAAACACGCACCCAGCGACTTGCAGCTGCAGGGAACTTGAAACAGCTTCTACTGGCCAAGAGAGGAGGAGACTGACTCCCTTTTGGCTCACCTGGGAGGACAGGCTGTCTGGATGGGCACCACCACAGCCTTCAGATGTGGTAGCGTGCAGGTGGAGCGTGCACAGACGCGCACAGGGAATCGCGTCCAGCCGTCGGATGGGGTATTCCACTAATTGGTTAAGGCTGCTCTGGTGTCTGGCCACCATTTGGCAGATCCTGACAGTTTCCACTTACAGGCAGCCAGCCTCACCGAGAGCCAGCTGTGCTGGCAGAGCGGCCGAGCGCACGGAGATGTCATTGAACAACTGGTTGCACTCATTCAAGAAATGGTGGGTCTGACTTGAAGGGGGCTGAAATCCCCTGCGGGGTCTTTGCTGGATATGGGAATACAGACATCCATTTATGTAAGAGTTACACCTCCGTGTTCCTGAGTTACGTGTAAGGATAGCACCTCCGTTCTGGTGCTGGGGACTGCTGCCAAGTTCACCTTCAGCTGAAATGGATTCTCTCTGCTGTTCCCATATATGTCACTATTTCTTTTCCTGTGAGTGTTGCTACATCCTCATAAATATTAGTAGCTTGTCACAGTGGTTGCCATGGCGGAAAGAATTATTTATTTGCAAAGAGGAAACAGATGGCACAAAATACTTTAATGAATTTCAGCATGTTTGAGAAATGAAATACCCTTTTAAGAAATAATACCATTTTTGCGAAGCCGTTAAATGCTGCTTCACACAATCACAAGGGAGGCTTGTTCTTCAGTACACTGTGTGAGCACAGAGCCACAGGAGAAGTAAGGCAGAAAAAAAAAAGACACAGAATGGAGTGGTTTTATGAAAAGTCATAAAGTCAGGAGCAGAGTTTTATAAGCTGCTGCCATTCACATGGTGGTGTGACAGTAGGTGAGTGGGAGATGAGAGTGACAGCAGATGGAAAAAGCCTGAGGAAGCTGAGTCCTGGTGTTGGGGATAAGGACAGGGAGTCAGACAGACAAAACTCACTCCTAGAATTTCGGGTGCCTGTATTGACCATGTTTCATGACAAATACTGTCAGGTGCTGAGAGATAACCACTCATTTTCTGGAAGAGTAGGTAATTAATACCAGCATTCAAGACCTTATTTTTAATTGGGATGCATGTACGTTCATATTCTCCATGTGTAGTGGTGGGTCCTTACCATAAGTTGCAACCAGGGAAAAAAAACCCACATGCTGCACGTGAATAGTAGTTGGAAAACAGGGGAGTCGGGTAAAGAAATATGGTTTTAAAATCATGAATATATGTAGAAATCTGTGGCTTGCAGTATTTTAATGAAGAGTTAATTAGGGTTTCCAATGTGCTTGTGGTATAAGAAGTGGTCTACATTTGACTTAGAAATGGGAATGCTGGAGTTTGAGGGGTTAATGCTTTTCCCAAAGAAGTTGATCGTACAGCTGGAAGGTGAAGTGCTTTTGCTTGAATTCCTGGTTATAAGTGTCAAAAACTTTTATTTACAGGACTGGGAACAGAGTATAATCTGTACCTCCAGATACCCAACATCCCATTTTATGAACCTGACTACACTTTTCCACTAGAAAGTGCCTGATTCTTGGAGGGATGGAGCAATTTGAAATCCTCTTCATGTTTTTTTCCCATGTGTATTACTTTACTTCCTTTGTAGTCTGTTAGACCTAAATCTCTGTACTTCATTCCGACTGAAAGGTCATCTGATAATCTGTGTCTGATGATGAAAACAAATCTTGTGTCGCTGTCTACTCCCAAACATTTTAAAACCTGCATTTTTAATAGACGAGTCGGTGCTTTCTTGGACCAGGCGGAGTGGAAAAGCTAAGGTGGCGGGTACAGTATATGAGGGTGGAGGCCCTGAATGAAGCTTTTATAAAACCTGTCCCATAGGAGCTTTCCTCGCTTCTTTCCAGTTTGGATTAGGTTTTTTGGCACAAGTTTGCAAGAAACTCATCATGTCATTGCAGTCAAACTGTGAGAGCCAGCTTAGTATTTTGCGTATTTCCCTTGGAAATTGCTCTGCAGTGATCTATCCAGAGAACACGCATTTCCCTGTTTGTTTGCTTATAAGCAAGATCACGAGGTATTTATTTTAGCATTTGATTTACTTGCTTCCTCACTTTATTCCTATGGCAGTTTGTTTGAAACATTTATTTGAATTTAAATAGCTCAGACTGGCGGCATCGTGAGAAATGGCTTTTGTTGGTTGGTTATAATGCATGGGCAGATGGATTTAGCACAAGCTTAACACTTTTTCTTTTTCTTGGAAAAGATTTCTACAAGCTTAGATAATAATTTGGAAAATACACGGTTAGCTGAATCATTCCCATTCTGAATACAGTAATAAGTAGTATGCTCACCAGGGTTAACCCATTAGAGATAGCAAGATAGCTAATAGTGTGAGGGTGTTTGCTCCCAGCCCTCTGAGCCCGGGTGCTGCAGCATCCCCTGTGTTGCCAGCTGAGGGTTCAAATTCCCCACAGCTCAGGTGAGAACCCATTTTGCATGTCTCATGTTTCCACCAACTGTAGTCTTCTCCAGGTCCCTTCTGCCACTCTCCAGCAGCCACGGTGCAGTGCTTTGTGTCGAACTTTCCGCGCTGTGGATGCACGTGGAAGGGCTGAGAGCAGGTGTCTGCCAGGCATCTGCTTGTTTGGACTGAGACGTTTTGCCGGTCACACAGGGAAATGCACAGTTCTGAACAGAAACACCAAGTCAGTTTAGATGCCTTCAGGTTTGGGTGGGAGTAGTGAGCAGGCACTGTCAGTAGCTCTGAAAATATAGATGCCTGTACTCCCCTTAGTACTGAGACGGCTAAAGGAGGCTGCTAGTTAGAGTTTGTAAATGTAGTTTTGAATTTGCATTTTGAAAACCAAGTCAAGAACTATGACCTTTATGTTTTTACTTATGGTTTCACATGTGGTGTGCCGAGGCTGTAGTTTTTAAGCTGCTGTTTGAGTAGTTCCAGCATGTGGATTCACTCAGACAATCCTTTACCTGCTTATCCCAAGATCTCATGCACAACCTAATTAATTTGTTTTAAAGCTAACTGCCCTTGTATAAAAGCTGCAAAGTGGGTAGGACCTGTTATTTTTCTTACTTAATAGTATTTTATATTGACAGTGCTGATGGGGAAAATTTCATAAGGGGTGAAGGAACAGAAAAGCAAACTCTTGGCAGAAAACCCCCAAACGTTCAACATTCTGCCTGCCCCCACCCATTCCATCTCTTTTCCAAAATGCAATGGCTTTCTTATCTGTTTTCTTTGTTTCTTTTCTGTTCTGCAATTTTTCAGGCATGAGAGAGAGACAGTTTCCCAGCAGATTATGAGACCTTGTGGAAATCCATTTGTCTTTAGCATACAGTAGTTGCTGAACATATATCTTTCAAATCCTCTCTGGGAAATAAGTGACAGAGACATTCAGCTAACCCAAACAACACAGTTCACATTAAGTGCTGCACTATCAAAAGGCCTTTAGACTGAATAGCTCAATGTCCCCTCATTTAAGAATATTAGGTGGATGCTGGGAAGCTTGTCATCTTACAGTCAATGTAAATATTTGTAGATATACTGAACGGAGACTGAACTCTGCCAAACTTTTGGCTCCTGATTTAACTAGAAGAATTTCTCACTCAGTTTAGTGTTCAACTGATACAGAGACAGCCAGGAGTCATAAGTCTTGTCTGCTGTGCAAAGTTCCAGTGAAAACTGATTTTAAATAGATCTAATTAACCAAAAGCCCATCACTAGCATGCATGCACTTACATCAATGCACATGGTGACTCTGTTGGTTTAATTTAACTTTCAATCAGTTTAAGTGTGACTGTTTCAGGAGTGAGCACAGAGTGCAGCAAAGCAATTTAAAAATCATTTAAGTGGTGTCCTTTTCCAGTGCAGAGACATTTTATAGAGCTTTTTCATTCCCTTTATTGTTCTCAGTGTTACTCTATGAACATACTTAAAGAATGATTTTTTTTTTCACATAGTTCATTTGCAAAACTACTGAATTCAGTCATCTGCACATGATTAACATTTCTGTAGTACTTATATATACTATTCTGTTACATAGTGAGATCAATATTGGCATGTAATTTTTGGATAAGCTTATTCATAGTTTGCTTTTACCAAATGTCTTGTTGAAAAGAAGATTGGTGGGCCTGAGACAAGTATGTAGAAATCTCTTTTTATAACTTTCTGAGAAAAAAAATTATAAAAATTGTATCTAAATGTAAGCAATTTCCCGCAGTGTTGTAAGTTGATTCACAATGGGATTTCTTTAAAGATGATAGAGTGAAAGAAATCTAATATAACTAAACTGTATTTATAATGTAGTAGCAGCTACAGGTCTTCAGAGCAGTGAGGCTGGTTTGGTACTAGAATGAAAATTATGAACTGAATCTGCTCAGTTTTTCTGGCCAGATGAAGGGTATTTAAAAAAAAAATGTCCTACTGTCAGAAACTGCATGAATAGTAGAAACTAAACCGAGCAGCTCTACTACTTGCTGATGTTTGTAACACAGGTAGGTAATTTTAATGACCTGCAACCTGACTGTGTTCCCCTAAGCTAATCAGCCTGCCCTCTCGGTGGTCCAGAGTCCTGAGTATGCTCAGACTAAAAATTGCCACAAGCATTAAGCAAACCCCCAGACAACCTCCTGAGAACTATGTATACAAGATGCGGTGGCCAGTCAGGGCAATAAAACAATGGTTTACAAGAAGCCCAAATAAAACCTAGTGCTGTCCTGAGCTAGACAGCCTGTGGTGAGTCAAGGGATAAACAGTCTCAGTGCAGAAAGAGGAGGATGAGGGCAACAGCTAAAAAAGATTAGGGCAAATCTATGAATAAATCCAAGCAAGGAGCACTGCTTTTGTTCTCTTGCACCTTGGTCCTTTGAGTGTGCTTGACTGAGGATTATGCTTCTCGAGTAACTCCTAGTTGAAGATAATTTCTCTTGTACTGCCTGTTGTTGTCTAAGGAAACCTCCATGTTATGGTAAGATCTGTTACATTTAGATCCTTCACAGTGGGAAAACTTCCATTGGGTTTAATAGCAACAGGGTCTGAACTACATTTCCATGAATCATTTCAAGAAAAGTTTACCATTCAGGGATATTGGCTTCTTACCAACTGACTGTCTTATTTAGATCATAAGGCAGGTTGTCTTTGTTCCATGTTACATCCAGTCTCATGGATGTGCTCTTGAAAGGAACCTGAAACTTGGATATCGTACCTTTGGTGAAATAGCCTTAGTGCTGTAACACATTATGCTAATATAGTGAATTACTTTTTGGGAGAAAATGTTCTCATGTGTCCCATCAAACTGACGCTCAATCTGTTTTTGCAGTGTGGCTACAGCTTTACCTCTCTCCCTGAGGTAAATCTAATAGTGTAAGAAAGATCGACTTGATAAAATCCAAATGTAGATCCCTCTTCTTACTCCATACAAAAAGCCATTCTCAAAATGGTAAATGAAATGTCCTTCCTTGAGGCTGTGTTGTGAAACCGAGGGCTCTGTCGTATAATCACAAGTGTGCAGCAGCACTGGCACTCTCCAGCTAAGCAAAGTGGCCTTGGGAGACATTTGGGCTGGCTCGTAGTTGTGCAGAAGAGACCCACCGATGGTGGGGACCCTGCCTGCAGGGGCTGGTGCCGGTCAGTCTCACCTCAGTCACTGGGAAAATCATGAAGTGAGTCCTCTTGGGACAGATTTCTGGGCACATGAAAGAGAAAGTGGTTATGAAGAACAATCATCATGGACTCACCAAGGGTAATCCATGCCTGACAGACCTGATTGCCCTCTGTGCAGAAATGAGTGGGTTTGTGGATGAGAGGAGAGCAGTGGATGTCATTTCCCTTGACTTCAGCAAGGTGTTTGACACTGTCTTACATCATGTTCTTGCATCCAAGGTAAGATGCTACAGTTTAGAGGCTGAACAACCAGGTGGTAAAATAAATGGTTGGGTGGTTGGCCATAGAGAGTGGAGGCTCAACGGGTGGAACGCTGCAGGGTCTATCCCTGGACCCGGCCTGTTTAACACTTTCATATATGACATGGAAGAGACAATGGGATGCACTTTCAACGGAACTGCAAATGTTGCTAAACTGGGATGGTAAGGGCTGGATCACTTGTGCTGTGAGGTTGCAAGACTGCCTTCTTCAGCCTGGAGATGAGGAGGCCTTGGAGGCTCCTAACAGTGTTGCTCCCCTCCCACCATAACTATTGGAGATCACTGAGTATGTGGAGCCTTGTTCTTCACAATGGTGCATGCTGGACAAGAAACAACAGGCACAAGTTGAAACAAGATATTCATGCTGGGTATGAGGAAATGCCTTTTCACCAGGAGGACAGTGGCACAGGCTGTGCAGGCTGGTGGTGCAGCCTCCATGGTTCGAGATTTTTAAGACCAAACTGGAGAAAGGCCCATGTGCATGGTTTGAGCTCATGGCTGAGTCTACCTCAGGCAGGAGGTTGGACTAGAGAGCCGCTGAGTCACAACTGATTATTCTAACTTGAACAATCCTTGAGTCTTCTGTTCCTATAGATAGAACTCCATTTTGGCTTGGTGTTTTTCAGAGAAGTGATATATTGGTAAAGGGTTTCTTTAGCCAGTTCTTCTTTGAAGATGCTTTGGCCTTGTAACTATCTTTTATAAAAGATAGTTTTATAGATCTTCTATAAAAGATCTTGCCTGCTTGTCTCCTCCACCCCCAAGGCAAGGTTATTCTTCACAACAACAGACAGAAGAATCATTGAAAGAAATGTCACTGACAACGAGCACTGAATCAACGCCAGTCCCTAACACAGTGTGTTCTTACATCTGGAAAAGCTGACCGATGACAATATGAGGTGTCTGGCTGATCTGATGCTTTGTGATCACAGGACCATATGATGAGTTATCCCTCACTTTTACACAAATGACTGATTTGGCAAAACCTAAGAAAGTTTCATGGACTTCTGCAGTTATGTGGAACATTTGCTTTCCATGCAACAGAGCAAAACCCTAATGTTGTGAAGATGGAAAACCTACATACTGCTAAGAAATCCGCTTGAGAAACTGCTGGAATGTAACAGCACTCACATCAATCTTATTTAAAAATCATTTGGGGTTTGCACATATTTCATGTAATTTGGGAAGTAGCTTTTATCATTAATCATGTTCTCACATTGTGTCCCCTGTGCTAGGTGTAGTAATGCAGTGTATAGTGTTTCTAGACAAAGCTCAGGGCAGGCAAATACAGATTTTCATCTGGCCTGTGGAGATGGAAAAGAGGCAGGGGATGAACAGGAATCTGCTCATTTAGGGAAAATAAATTTTTTCTGGTGGAGCATTTGCAGCAGCACAGTTCTGACAGCAGCTCATCCTGAGCAGCATCTGTCGTTCCCATTGAGTTCCATCACTTGCACTGCATCAACTGGTAGCACTCGGATCAAGAATGAAAATATCCATCTCTTTGGCATCTTTAGGTTTTATTTTCACTAGCTGATACTAAATTCTTCACTCAGCCATTTTGATTTGCAAGAGAAACTACTGCTCATTTTAACTTCCAAGCAAAGCGCAGCTCAGAGAAGTTCATTTTTGCCTAAGTTGGCGTTCTGGTCTCCTAAAATGTGGGTCTGTAGTAAGATGGTGTTCCAAATTTTCATTGCCTGCAGTCTGTTTCTTATAACCGATCCCCAGTTATATGATGTGATGTGTATGATGTGATTCGATGCACATAAGACTCTTCTTTTCCAGGATTCATTTAAATCCATCCCAGTTTCGAAGATGAAGAAATTTTCACAGCTGCGTAGGTGCCATGTAGGAAGTGCATTGTCTTCTCCGTTCAGTTAACTCTTAGGCAGGTGGTCACATCACGAACCGTTGGAGTAACTGGTTCGAAAAAATAACCCCGTGTCTCAGGAGGGAGGACCATAATTAACAGCATGTGGAAAGAGTTGCTTTTACCGCAGGGATGAAAGGTACATTGGTAAAACAGGATGTGGGCACATTTATGCTCCAGTTGTCTGTGTCTGTGGTTTGCGTCAGCCTGTGTCTGAACAGGAGATTCTGGCTTATGGTGTGTCCAGATGATAGTCAGAATAATTAATGTGGGGTTTTTTTGAAAATAGAAAATATAAAACAAGCTTAAAATTAGAGCAGTTCATTGACTTCAGTTGTAAGAATCTGGCCTACTCTAATTCCATAGAAATTACTCTGAAATTTTACAGAAAGTATCTTTATTTTTCAGTTTACCCTACTGTCGGAAATGGTGGGGTTTTTATTTCTGTGTGTTTGCATTTCCTGAAACTTTCCCTAGAACCTGAAAAGTGTTAAAAAATACTGGAAAAATCTGTATATGATTTGTTCGCTATCTTTGAAGTGCCTATCTTTCTAGCCGCTACCACCGCAAAAAACAACTATTGCAATGATAAGCATAAGCCTGAGTTTCTCCAAAGTGCTTAACTTGAAACTATTTGATATCAGACAGAATTCCAGAGGATTTCAGCTCGGATTAAAAATCCTTTTTTGAATATGAAAAGCCATGCAAATTGATAAATGACTCTTGCGATATCCTGTCTAGGATGACCTTGTCATGCATATGGTTGAACTTATCGTGTATCTTACACAAAGGCAGTGCTTGATAAGCAGTTTTATTGAGTAACTGCATTTTTTTAATCCCCCCCCCTTTTTTATTTCACATTTGCAAATAAAGCAGATTGAATTCCATCTTGAAGTAATTTACCAACACATTGTAAACTCGTCAAACGCTAACATGGTAGATTAGGCCTCATTTCCTGTTTACTAAATAATCCTTTGGCTGTCTGCTTTGTGTCTTTCAGGTTGAACCTGGAACTGTTCTCTGCCAGGGATGTCATGGAGCCTGGCGTCAGAGTCCTTCACCTGAAGGAAAACATTGCCTCCTTGGCTCGGCTTCTTGCAACTACAAGCCATGGCGGGTTCCCAGTGGTTTGCAGGCCCAAGCCAGACCGTGCAGAGGTGTTCCAGGGAACTATTAAAAGGTACGAATGCTACCAAATTGATGTCATGTGATGTTTCTGGACGTTTATCAGATTTTTTTTTCTCCTTTAAGCATCTGACTGAGAAGGTTGCTTGGGATGGATGTGAAACTTGTTCCTACTTTCTTTAGCATGAACAGCAGGTGTCCTTTAAAGCAAGGGCCCAGGTCCTTTCTAGTACAAGGTTATCCATCCCATCAGGGATTTATTGAAACAGCACCAATGAAACAATCTTCTGGGAACTGTAGAAAAAGGGAAAGTTGCCCTTTAGAGCCTTGAAGGGTCACTGAAACAGTAATTTAAAAGGATTTGAATCTGGTTACTCATGGAATGTCCCATGCCAATTCAAAGCTGGCCTGCTCTTTCTTCACAATTTTTTTTATTTCATTAGTGTATGGTTTTACAGGAAATGAGTTAACATAAATCGTAGCACAGATGAGATAAGCAACAAAGTCACTGGAATTAACATGCTAGGGTAAACAAGAATTAGACTAAAGGAATCCTTGCCATATGGGGGACTCTCAAAAGGCATATAAAATCTCCTGATAAACGAACTATTTATGGTGCTGTATTTCACATGACTACAAGAGTGAATTTGTTCTTTCAGGAAGGTATCTTAAGATTACCCTTTGAGTGGAGGGTCATGAGTGGGCGAGGCAATGACTTAATTTCTACTGTGAATTATCCTGAAGATGCGTATGCAGCTCCTATGGCAGAGGAGTTCACACAGCCAAACCCTGTGACTTATGCTTTCAATCTCTGTAATACAAACACATGGCAGGTTTTGTATTGTAAATTCATAATCTTTCATAATTTGCACAGTGTCTTTTGTCCTGAATGACCATCGTATTCTATGTCCTTTCTTGTAGTGAACTGTTTTTTTAGTTCACTTCTGGTTTCATGTGTTAACCTTATGGCAGTTGGGAGCTGTGAGCAAACAAGGATAAAAGTATTTTCTTCTGTTGATCTGGATGGAGAAAAATGTTATCCTTGTATCATCAGTGGAAATTTGGTTAGGACTTGTCTGCTTGCCTGCTTTATAACAAAATTTTCAAGGAAGAGCCGCTGGCAGCTGGATCACACAAACTTACCTCATAGCAATGTGGTCAGCTGCCCTTTTGGGGCATGAAGATGAGAAGGGAAGGAATATTTAATAAAAATTATGAACTTGCTATAATGACAAGTGAAACAGTTTGTATGAGCCTTTTAGGAAGAGAAAGATCTGCTTGGAATGAGAATTGTACAGTAGAAATCGTTTGGGTCACAGTGGCCTGTAGGAGTAACAACATCAATAAGTGCAGTATCATATACTTGTACATGATACATACACTTGTTCCCTTGTGGTGATCTATCATAAACATTATTAGTAAGAAATGTGCGAAGGCACTAAACCCTACATTTCTGAGCATCAGCCTGTGGTGTGCACAGATCTGACAGTGGTACAGAGCGTAAACTGGTGTGCTTTGAATTCTCAGCTGCCCACAGCAACAAAACCAGAAAGCACGCTAACAACTCATACAGCCAGAGTTTCTTTTAAATTCCATTTATAGGCTCAGAATTTCCTTATTCATTCACCAAATCGTATCCCAGGATGCCGAGGAGTGCGCTGACTTTGGGCAAATCCCATTGTGCTCTGTAATTCAGAGCAAAGTAGTGTGGGAGCGGAGGAGCTGGGGGGGAGAAGGTTGAGCACATCCCGAAAAGAAGCACCTCAAGAGAAAAAGCGGATGCTACCTGACAGTTCTCGTAGGCTTGTGGTTTGCTTAGTTCCCAGAGCTCTTTTATGATATGTTCTATTAGACTTTTAGAAGGGATGAATGAAAAAGTTTGTTTCCCTGTCCCTTCCAGCATAAATGAGCTGCTGTTAGACTGTTTTGAGTGCAATCTAGATAATGTTTAAATGGTTGACAAAAGCAGAAAATGGCTTTTTTTGGCCAGTCAGTGGCTCACTCCAGTGAAGTCCATACAGAGAGGTTGTCTGGGAGCAAGTGTTGCTTTCTGGGATGCTCTCACATCTCTTCTTGCCCCAGTGTCTGCCCAGAGACCTGAGTACTTGCATGGTGAGTTCTGGGCACTGTGTCTCCAGCAGGGACCATGGGTGACTTTGCTGTTCTCACCAACACCAGGAAGGGAATGTTCTGCAGCCATCCTCTGAAGCAAGCCTTGGGAAATGTGATGTGTCATGGAATTGGTGTATTCATAACCATAAGCAGTTAGGATTCCGGTTTTCCATCTTACTCATAAAATTACAGCTCTTGCAGCATTTAGCTTAATACCAAGATGAGAAGTGCTGTGAACTCCTTAAGGGAGAAGGGTGCTGTTCAGACTCTTACCCTGTGAGATCCAGTGCAATCCCATGTGGAGATTATATGACCACAGGCAGAAAAAATGTACATCAGTGATGTTAAAGAGGAGGAAGTGTGGCTTGCCGAGCATGTGCTAGAAAGGTGGCTGGGGGAAGATGAAAAAAATAATTGCTATGATATTTTTCTTGAGAGTTGCCTTAGGCAATATTATTGATTCTCAAATGTATTTTATTTTTCTAGTACAAAAATGTTATTAGGTTAAAAAGAAGGGTGCAACAAGCTAATGAAGGGAAAGAAGCAAACAATCTCCTAAACTTGCAGCAGTTCATAATTTTTTAAATACTGTTCTTCATTTATGTGTTTTTCTGCAGCATTTCTTCTCACGAAATAAGCATGGATGAAACATTAAATTTGGACCAAATGTAAAAGCTATTCAGTACCTGCCCACACTTGGAAACTGTAGTGATGACAGTTGCTGTACAAGGACAAAGTGTTGTTATGTTTTGTAATACATATGAATGATCCTGGCCATTTGATGAGAAAAGGTCAATGTCAGTTCTTACAAAAGCAAGGACTGTGGCCAAGCAGTGTTGGCTGGAACATGCATGGGCCTACAAATGCATCTCAGTGCTGGCCTGTAGCAAACACCCAGATACTCCAATTTTATAATTAAAAAAAAAAACACAAAAAAAACCAAACCAAACAAAACCCCCAAAATCTTCCAGATCTGCTTACTGGGACCAGATTTTTTTCCTGCTCTTTGTGATCTGGATGGTTACCCACTGGGGATCAAGATGAGATCACCAAACACATTTTTACATGGGTGACCTAAATCTGAAGTTATCTTCCCCAGTTGAGTAAGCAGTAGAGACTAAAAACAAAAGCAAGTACTACAGAAAAAACTCCTTGGCTTTAAAATTGTTAAAGAGGAAGCAAGCTGTAGCTGAGAAGCAAGTTTCCAAAACAAAGATCTCCTCAGAGTAATACTTTTGACACTTTGCCATAGGCAGAGCTCTCTGCGTGCCTGGGAAACCCTCGCAGAACTCGGTTTGAGGAACGTGTGGCTGGTGAGCTTGATGAACAGCGTTGATGGGGATGATTGACTTCTTGTGTGCAATGCAGATTGTTGAGGGAATGGCTTCCCCCTTCATTTCTCCCCCTGTAATGATGATACTTGCACATCAGAATAAAACAAGCCATTCTTTTACAGTGCAGCTGAAGTGCCTCCCTGGTCTTCCCCCAGCGACTGCAGGAAGGGAGCTGGGCTATTATGAAAGCGTTAGCCCAGAGTCTGCCGAGAGCTATAAATGTCATCCCTGAAATGGCATGACCTCCTGGCTAGGTGGAATTCATCCTTCAGTGAGACCTGGGGATAGGACCACTGCTTTCCTTCCCAGGGAGTTTCTGCCAGAGACACTGCGTGAGGCTGTAAATGTATATTGAAGAGTTGTTGGGAGGTCCCCTGGCTCTCTCTTGCCTTGGCTGCTCTAGTCTGTGGCTCCAGATCCTTCTCCAACAGGGAAAGATAGAGTTATGCTTCTGCTAATTTCTGTGAGACCAAAACTGAAAAAAAGAGCTATTTTTTCACTTCCACATATGTTACAATGTACTGGTGTAGGGCCATTGTGGGGCAATGAAGTGGTTCTTTGACATGATGAAGAGATTAGACACATCATCACTTGTGTTTTGCTGCTCCATCTTCTTTGCCAGAGGTTGCTTTATAACGTAAACCACAGTAAAAACAGAAGACATGGAGGATTTGAGGAGGAAAGCTGGAGGTAACAAATATCTTTTCCCTGGCTGTGGACACAGCTGGGATATAACACGGGGATTGATACCTCATGGTCATCAGCATCACCTTTGCTCCCACGCGTGACCACTTCCCTCCACATGTGTGTGACACTCATGTACTCTCTGATTTCTTCCACCAAATTGGATGACAATGTGCTCTCTGCCTAGGTGCCTTTTTTTGTTTTCTGAGATGCTGTTTATCCCTTATTATATGTAGGCTTCCTGCATATTTGTGACTGACAAATACCACGTTCCTCCCGGGCACTGTTCTGTTGGCAGCTTTGCTTGCCGCCTTTTCACTTTTGCCAAGGAAAATGAGCAGGGTTTCCGTACCGCATTGACATCCTCCTGGTATTCACTGAAGAAAAGCAGGTGGATGCTGATGTCTTCTTAGGCCAGGGTCTATCCCCTCCCTTTCCTTTGAGGAGAAGTGGTGCAGAGTGAAGCTGGAGTGCTGCCAGGCAATCTTAATGTCTGCCTTGAACACAGCTCTGAGATGGTTTTCCAGGAGAAACTCCTGGACTGACACCACCGAACAGCCTGCTCGGGAATTTTACCATAACAAATAGGCCATTTGCTTCATGCCTGGGCCTCTCAGGTCTGTACCATACGTGGCTGGCCTGCTGTAAGGCTGAAGGCTGGATCCTCTATTTCTGCCCTTGTTCTCTTACCTACCCAGCCATTAGCCATTCCTCTGCATTCTCTTTGTCTGTGTTTTAGTGGAAGGAGTAGTTGTCAATTTTTTTTGATTTTGTTCCTTGATTTAATTTGAATTGGAGAAAGTAATTATGCAGAAACCACAATATGTCTGACTGTAAGCAGACTGTCCAGGATATATCTGTACTAAGCAGAAATGGGCAAGACTTGGTTTTCTGCTGCTTCTGTACAGGATGTGCTATTTCTGGCGTTGTGCCTGCATTTTTTTGTCCGTCTTTTTTCACCTAAGAAACCCCATCTCTTCCCACCCATCAAGTACACTGAAACTTCAGCTGAAAATTGTTATTTTTGGGCCAAAAAGAAAATTTCACTAAAAATATTGTAGGTAAAATTGTCAAAACTCCTTTTAGTTTACCATGTTTGTTTGAACTGCTTTATTACACATCTTGATACGCTGTATGGGAGTGCGTTGGCTTTATGGCTGCCTTCAATCAGACGAAGCTTGTTTGATACAAGTGAAGGGAAGCCTTCAGAGAACCTAATTCCTGGTTTTGGAACAAAGTTGGGAATCCAAGATCCAAAAATAGAACTTCGTGCTCTAAATCAAGAAAAGGAAAGCTGTGATCTTTGTGTAGTTGAAAAGTCACCAGAGCTTGAACTTTCAGAACTGCCTGGTGACTGAAAGCATGGCTTCCCACCTGACGACACTCCAAAAGGTCTAATACTGTGGAAACCAGATTTTTCTCTATCTTAAAATAAAGCCTGATTGCTTCTGAAATGTTGCTCTGAAAGGTGAGTTAGAGCCTGCTCCTATGTGTAATCACACAAATAGCTCCACGCTCTGTGAGCTTCCCCGAAAGCTGTCCGGCTGGCCTGGCTGCCACACTCCTGACCAGCCTGGCCAGGCTTCGCTGCTTACACAGAGCTGGATATGGAAACTTTCTGGCAAGAACTCTGAGGGTTTTACATCTTTCCACTTGAGAAACTCGGGGGAGATATTAAACATCAACTTGATCAAACTCCCCGCTCTAATTCTTGCTCATAGGATGCCCTGTCTAACGGAGCTGATCTGCCAGAGAGCTGCACCTGAGAGGGGGATTTCTGCCTCAGGTTAGTCCCCTGTCCAGACTCAGAACAACTGCCAGTGGAGGGAGCCAAAAGACATTTCTATCTGCAGTATTTATTTTGCTGCTCTTCTTGCTGCTCTGCATGTTCGCCTCCTCCGTGACAGGAGCAAGGCAGGTACAGCGCGGTGTGTACTCGTCAGTCTCCTCCTCGATGGTCCTGCTTTAATTCCCCTGCTCGTAAGCTGGTATGGGCAGGGAGATACTCTGCTTTCCCCAATCAGAAGACATGGTAGAGCAGCTGTTCCCAGTAACAATAATGACACTATTGCTGAGACAAACATTTTCACGATGATGCATGGGAACACTAAATCCAAACCACATTGTTTAGCTAACGCATGCTTTCCCTCTGCTGAAGGGGAATGTCACATAACTGAAAGTAAATTGAAGAGATCAGAGTTTAGAAAATATGACAAAGTTGAAAACTTAAAGCTGTATTAGACAGTAACATCCTTTAGCAGAGAAATCATTGATCCAAAGTGGCGTGTGTGTGTATTTTATGGCAGTTTATTAGGTATGACTCGCCTCTGCTCAGGCCAGTGAACAGAAACCCTTGTGAGTCAGGGATGCTTCTGCCAACCACTTCAGTAAAACAGCGTGGCTTATTGATACGTGCTGTGGGAGAGGAGATCCAGCATTGCAACATATCATAGATATGTTAGGCCGTAGGTATGGTTTCTGGTATTTTTCTTTAATCTGCCCTCCCAGTTGGGACTAATGAAACGCTGCTCTCGAGGCGTGTGCGTGTGCATGTGTGCAGAGTCTACACACACTTGTGTAATAAGGCGATAGCTTCATTTTCCTTAGAAGAAGAACTTGCCTTCGGTAAGCAGTGTGGTGCAACAGCTTAGGGACAAATGGAAAGTTAAAGATTGAGACCTGAAACATTTAATTCATAAATGAATTACTGAGCTTAGTGATAGCTACCTTAATATTGCAACAGCCTCACTGCTGGCAGTCGTGAAATATCTGATACAGATTTGAAAGCTTCTTGGAGAACCTTTTCCTTCTGGCACTGTTGTGGAGAGGTTGCTAAGTTTAGATCACAAGAATGCAAAATTACTCAAACACAGAAGTCTGCAAAGTTCATGCAATAAATGGAGATAAAAATGAAGTTTTGCTTTTTACTAGAGGATCACAGATAGCTTTCCCCCTTCCTCCTCCCCGTGACTTTGCTGTAAGTTCTGGGCAACAGTGATCTACCAGGTCTGACCAAAGCGAGAAACACCATTGGCAGTGTTTTGAAGGCTGCATCTAAGCTCAGCCAGCAAAGGAGAAAGAGCGGTGAGGGGGAGTACGTTAGGAACTTGAAAACTATTTTTAGGTGTGCAGACCAGGGAACTGATGGGGATATCAAAGTGCTTTTGTGATTACTCTCTTTTTTTGATGTCAGAGGGTAGAGTCTGTCAGCACATTGTTTGTTTTTACTGTCTGGACTCCTGCTTTTGCAAAGCGGATCCAGTTAATTGCAGTGATACACAGTTAATTGCAGTGATGCCCTAGACAGTTATCTTGCCTATTAAAATAAATGGAATCCAGCACTTTCAACAAAAGCCCTTGACGTTATGATCCTCCCATGTATTGTCAGCATCCTGGGGCACTGCAGCTCATGAATAACACAGATGGAGGAAGGTTTATAGAGTCTGTGGCAGTGGTTTTATTTCGTAGCTGAAGTGCGAGAATTTTCTTCCAAAGAGCAACATTATATGATACTTTTAAAATTAGTAGGCCTGTTTGGCCATACAAATAATTGTGCAGGTGCTGTAGGACTTTGTGACGGAGCCCTTTGGAGGGGAAGCTGGAGCTTTGCAGAGGTTGTGTGCTAACTCAAAAAGGCAAATTGAAAACGTATGCAGCCTCGCTGCAGCATGTGGGTGGCTTTTAGGCAAGTGCAGAGTGTTGTTAAATGTCGAAATCAAATATAGGCATGGGGAAAACTGGTGTGTGAATGGAAAGACTGATCACATACTTGTCCTGTCGTTTAAATGTGTGGTAGGTTCCTCTGAAATTGAAAATCTGCCTGGTAACAAGCCAGCTTGTAGGGAATTACAAATCTGATCCCAGGTCTTCATCCTTTTCTAAAATTGAGCCTTTCTGTCGGGTTGAAATACTAAGCTTGCATTTACAATTTATTAACAGCTGCCTTTGCATTTTCATGTTGAGGCTGCGGACTTACTGTCTGCTCGTTCACCCTGATGATGGAGCTCATAAAACCAGACAGCTGGCAGCTTTGGTAATGAATATTAACCTCAAAACATAGCTCAGAGGTGGAAGAAATCCCTGTTTTGTAGATCTGAAAACTGAGCTACATAGCTTAAATATTTATTCAGCATCTTTCGAAAGGCTGTGGTATGGACAGGATTTGATCTTTGCTCTGGAAAACCTCAGTCCAGTACTTGATAATGACCTTTTTATCATCTCGTAGGTAAAATGCCAGAAATTCATGCAAAGATTCTTCGTCCTTTAAAGAACAAAATACTAAGTGAACAGTAATGATTTAGGCTGCCTAACCTGAAACAACCCCATAACCCTGAGATTTTGCTGTGTAAGATGAAGATTTGGTGGATTTTAAAACAGTTCTCGATATGTGATCTAGGTCTTCTCTACCGTCTAGCTCACTGTATGCAGGATACCAGCTGAAAAAAAAGGCACAATGCTCTTCGAGGTCAGGAAAAGTGCATTTAGTATACTAGCAGCTATCTTACCAAGAGCATAAAGTAACAACTATTCTTAAACAGAACTGACATTTTACAGTCCATATCAAAAGTTTCTCTCCTTGTGCCCTTTTGGACGAGCTGCATGCTAGTACCAGAACATCTGCTGAGGGCAGAGCAGTGCTCAGATCTTGCAGTCCTCTCAGAACTCATTCATTTCAACTGCTGTGAAAGTGGAAGGTGCAGGACACAAAGTTTTAGCTGCAGCGAGTTTTCAGATTTGTTGCTATTATAAAGTAATTTGCATCAGGCAAGTATTAGGATGAGGAAGGGCTGTGAAGAGTATTGGGGTGCCACATATGGTTATTTTAGGGTGGAATTTCTTGCTGCTTCTATTATTTTGTCATTGTTTTTTCAAACTGACTGACAGCAATCAAAATTTAGTTACTGATGGTACTGGGTTTTAAATATATCTGAGAGAAGCCCTGAGATGGTAGATTTTTCAGTGCATGGAAGAGACATTTGTTTTATTCTGGTTGGACTATGTTAATCACTGATCCTCACTGAACTGGATGTTGGCCAAAACAACAGATATAATCAGCCCAAGAATAAAAACAATGCAGGTACCTCTCGTGGGTTAATGCAGGACAAATAAGCCTAAAGCTTTCTGAATCAAGCTAAAAATGATGCTTCAAGTTCTTCAATCCTCCTTCCTCCCCCCGTCCCACCGGGTAGCTGTCTTATCCCTTCAGTTTGGGAGAGTCCTGCCCTGAATGCTTCTGCCAGTGGCATCACTTTTTAATCTTCCTTCTGTTCATTTGCAGCTACTTTGGAGCTGCAGTTCCTTTTATGTCACTCCCCCAGTATTTAGAATTTGTAGTTTCCTCAGATAATTGACCGTCTTGACAAGAAGAGTGACACAATCAGTTGTCAGATACTTTTCATTCCTGACTTCCATGCCAAATCTGACATGTGGATATTGGGATAATAATGTGTTATCTTAATTAGGTGTATCTTCATGATGCCTGCTTTATAACAGATAGAGCATATGAAACTACTGCAATGCCTTGCCAGGGTATCTTTGAAATGAGATTCCCTACTTAAGGGTTTTCTTCCTTCTTAAATAAATAAAGAGTAAACGAACAATTGCAGAGTCCAAGTCTGAATCCTAGCACTTCCTGTTAAACCTCACAAAATAGTGCAAGAAACATGTTTGGTCTGCTTTCTAAGGCTTGATGATGTGATAGGAAGGATGTTGTATGTAACATCAAAGAGTGATGTTGTTATACCTCTGAAGCATGACTTCTGGAAGTCCAAGTGAAATAATGTATGTTCATTTTTCTCCTGAATATGGCAGGTTTTAATAGGCTTGGATTCTTATCAGAAATGTTCCAATGATTTCCTTCATTGTGTTTGTGTGTGCTTTTTCTTTGACTAGCCAAATTTCTCTCACACTTCCCAAAGCCCTGTTAAGTGACTCCCTGCTGGGTTTAGTTAAGAGTGGTGCCGAGCAAATTGTAAGCTGCCAAAACTGGCCAACAAACCACCGGTGATGAGCAAATGTTTCTGCTCTTTCAGCTCATGGTGAAGGTGGCTGTTTTTTTAATTCTAGCCCATGATGTTCAAGTGGAGAATGGTGAAATCTGGACGAGGGACAGGCCAGAACAGTGTTTTGGACCTGAGTGCACAGAATCTGGCAAAGGATCAGCATGGATCATAACTTTTGCACTTGACGTCTATGTATTCGTGTTAAGATTAAAGTCTTGAGAGTATTCCCGGCCCAGTGATCATGCTTGAAATTGACTTCTTGGAGCTGTACATGATGATCTCTGAGCAGAATTTAGATCTGTGTATTTATAGCTCGCATAGAATGACTACAGACCTGTTTGTGAACGACCACAAAAAGTGAATCTTTAGAGAGCCCTGCAGAGCAAAGTGTGTAATGCACCGAAGGTAATTCATAGGGCATGACTGAATTAAATGCTTCTCCATGTCCTCTGCTGTCGTGAATATGAGTATACTGTTTTCCTCCCTTCCTCCTCCAAATGTATCCTGAGGGGAATAGATCTTGCCTGTCCTATCGTGCCTATACTGTTCTTTTTGGTGTGTTCTGATTATCCCCAAACTCAAGCCCATTAATTAATTGTCTGTACAACACGTCCATATGCTGGCATGCACATGGCAAGAAGCTTGGGGCAAGCCCGTGACTTTTCCTGGAGGGGAGGTGTGAGCCCAGGGCCCAGTGTTTCCTCAGTGGTTTTCTCGGCAGTTAGTTTTGCTGCAGTGTTTCACTCTCCTCCGTAACCTGAAAGAGACTTTATGAAAACTGAAGCCAGTCAGATACTAAATTGAGACAACTAAAGTTTCAGTAGTTATGAAGATGCTGAGTTCCTTGTTTGCCCTGGGAATGGGAACTGCCTTTGGCTCTTCACTGTGAGGGTGATGGAGCACTGGAACAGGCTGCCCAGAGAGGGGGTGGAATCTCCTTTCAAAAGCTTTCAAAAGCTGCCTCGACTTGTTCCTGTGTGACCTGCTCTAGGCGATCCTGCCCTGGCAGGGGGGTTGGACTGGATGATCTGTCGAGGTCCCTTCCAACCACTACTGTTCTGTGATTGTGTGATCTGGCAAGCATGTAGTCTTAGTGGAAGTCCTCTGCTGTGGAGGGCTAATCCCACCTTGAAGTAGATTAACCTTTCCCAGGAGAGACATTATGTTAAAACTAGTACCTTCCTATAACAAATTCTGGTTTTAGCAAGCTGGTATTTTCAGATACAGTAGTATTTATCTGAAAAAAATCCCAGTTTATACTTGGTGTTCCAGTCACAAAAGCCACTTTGTACCTCATTTGTATTTCTCTGATGCTCTAATGAAGGTTGTGTCTCTGCTGTCCTCTGGGTCTTTCAAGCACATCATTTAGCAGTGTGTTACACATCTTAGTGCTACTGTAGGAGCTCCTAGTTGTAATAACACACCAGGGCTAACATGATGTTAAGTGTGTTGCAAAATAGAAAGCTTTGTGGTGATTCCCAAGGTGTTTGTTATTTAAAGAGATGTTAAAAGGCTGGAAGTGGATAGTGTGGATGGAGAGTGGGTGTGTGTGGAGCAAGGAAGCACTAAGATAGAAATGTTAATATTAAATATATTGCTTGACAAGGCTTTATATGTGTGGTGTCGAAGGGTAGAACTCTAATGGAAGGTTTGAAATGATATAATAATTTATAAAGATATCCATTTCCACATGACTAAGTAAGAAAATTAAATGTCTTAATGAATTCTAGAGTACAGTACTAGGAGCAAAGCTTTCACCGATGATTTAAAATGTGCCATTAATTTTTTGCAGATCTTGTGTTGTAATGTAGATGTTACTTAAGGATGTAGGAAGGAACTACAATCTATCTACTTATATTCAGATGAAGGTATTTGCTTAGTATTGGTATTGTCTTGTTGGATGCAAACTAGAGGTGGTCTTGCTGATCCAGGTCAAGAAGAACATGTAGGATAAGTGATGTCCTTCAGTCTAATTCTTCGAACCTCTACCAGAAAGCACCTGTGCTATTGCTGAAGGAAATTTAGGAAGGTGAGATCAGCACCTCCCCTGTCTTCTCCCCCCCTGGGGAGGTTATAGACTGTGATGAGGTCACCCTTCAGCCTTCTCTTTTCCAAGCTGAATAAACCAGGTGACCTCAGCTACTCCTCATAAGTCCTGCCCTCGAGTCCTTTTACCATCTTGATTGGCCTCCTCTGGACACACTCTAATAGTTTGACATCCTTCTCATACGAGACACCCAGAATTGTACAAAGTACTTGAGGTACCATCACGTCTCTAACACTCAAGTGGTGTGTGCTTGCTTATTAAAATTTGCCCCTTATAATGAATGTAGTCTTCTTCTCTAACCTTAGGTTAGAGCTGTGTGTGCTGCTGGAGAATGAGTGCATCTTTGAACCAGAGACAAATAATGAGTCTTTCTCCTCCTCTCCTCCTCTCTCCTATGAGAAGGTAACAGCTTTTGTTTCCGTTCTTTCTTTGTTTAATCGGCAGGTATATTGGGTGACTTAGTATGAGATCTCCTTGAACAAAGAAATGATGTCATACATGTGGTTGAGATAAAGGAGTCATCAGGTACAATTTAAATGAAAGGATGACCTTCCAGGGACAGCTGTCATGAACTGTAATGCCATTCAGAGTCTGGAAGTTGTGCAAGACTGTTGGCAAAGAATTTCGTTGCTCAGATAGGCTGTTCCAACCTCCTCTCTCTCAACTTCTCTATGGATAGCAGAATTATTATAATATTTCATTCTGTATGGGTAGCACCTCTCTGAACAATGAGTGTTTATTAAAGCTTTCAAACTTGAAAAGCATGTAGCATTCTTCCCTTTGACAGATGACTAAAAGATTTTTAGGAATAGTAAACATTAAGTGTGGTAGAAGGAACTTGTGTTACTGAGGCAAGACCTGTAACGTAGTTTGGAGCAATTCATACAGGCACAACTGGAGAGTCGTCATATATTGCTGAAGCTTGGTCTGCACATGGGAATCTGGCTGGCAAAACAACCAGAGCAGGGCAATTATATATGGGGTGAGGTGCCAGGATACAGATAGGTACTCCCATGGCAGAGGGCTGAAGCTCAGCTGATGGCTGGTACCAGTTCTGTTGCATTTTTCTGCTCTATGCTGTCATGTAATTACCACTTAGTTTGTTAATTTTCACAGCGTGAAAAACCTCACCCCTAAGCCAATAAAGCAAATTGTCTGAATAGAGATATGGTTACACTGAGGGGAAAAAAAAAATAGTCTTCTTTTGTAAATAGAATGTTTTCTTTTAAATTGCTAATTTCAGCCTTATTGGCAGAAGAATCTATAAAGTTTGGACAAGATCTGCCAGTGCAGCTCTGCTAGAAAACTTGTTCATAAGAGTCAAACTTGGAAGCTTTTGAACCTTGAGTTCTAATGTGCAGCTCAGAAGGAAAGAGAAAGGGATTCTTGCCTATTGCAGATAAGAGTGGAGAAGCTGCCCAATCTGTCGCGCCTGACTATGCTGCTGAATCGCTACGCTACAGATCCCCAGTATCAGCAACTCTTCATCAATCTGGTAAGACTGAAGCCAACTCTAAAAACAAACATTTCCTCCATGAACAATGTGTTTGTTATATTTTCTCATTTGTTTATGATGGCTGTGTCAGCCGCACTGATTTACATAAACACTGCCAATCCTGGGACGTTACATTCTCAACAAAAGTAGCTGAGTACAAACAGCATTCCAAAGTTTTAATTCATATTGTATAAACATAACAGATGTTGATAAAATGAGCCAAAAAGAAAATACAACAAAGGAGACCATTTCAAGGGGGCTTTTGATTAAAATACATTCCAGATTGACAAAATGATACAATGTTAATGGAATAGATCATTTAAATGTCATTATTTGGCTCTTATAGTCCTATAAAGCAAATATAAAGCAACGCTTTTGAGATTTTAGGCTCCATTACTGTACAGTGCCTATACATCAACTTATAAATAAAGCTGTATTTCTTTCCTTTTTTTTTTTTTTTTTTAAAGCCCTGCTATAACATTGCCACATTTATTTCCTAAATACAGTACTAAAACACTGGGTCCGAAAGCAATAATGTGTTTGGTATACTGAATAAGGCCTAAAATAAATATGGTATAACCAAAATAAATGTAGTTTCTGCCTTGGTGAATTGCCAGTCTCCAGCACTGAAATTGAGGTGAGGGGACACTGGGAAATCCAGGCCAGAGAGCTTAATTCAGATGGGTTTTATTTAAAAAGAAGTAAAATCTGTTCCTGTCTACTTACGTGTAAAGAAGGTGGGACTGGGTTTGAGATCCTTCTAGTCTGACTTCCTTGCTTTGAGAATTGCTAGAAGGAGATAAAGGTTATGACAAACACAGTGCTCCTAATACCCAGTGTCTAGCTTGGTTTAAGAGATTGCTTTTACCAGGTGGGGAAACTGAGGTGCAGAGGGGACACACGGCATTCTGAAGTTCAAGAGGGTGTCGTACCTAGGAGTAAAAGCCTGCCCAGCTGAAACCCAGTCCAGTGCTTGCACCATTGGGCCACACAGCCTTTTTATTATGGGAAACTTACTGCACTCAATTAGGTCTCACATTGATACATAACTTTATAGTACCTGATGTGGTCGCTGAAGCACAAAGTTTCGTATCCCTTCCAACAACTTGTTGTTGTCACTCAGGAAAGCTGTTTCTGATATCCACAGCAATATCCGTTGTGAAGTTTTTTGGTGTAATGATTTCCCGTGGCAATGTGTTCCATAGCAAAATTATGTATGGTATGGAAAGGGGAAACATTTTTACCTTGTATTTTTTTCCTCTTTATGTCTTTGAATGTCTTGGTCATACAAAGTAAAGAGGGAGAAGAGACATGTCCCCCTATACTATGCATTTATTGATATTACTTTATCATGTCTTCTGTTTCATTTTTGTTTCTGTCTGGGGAACCATACACGTGGGAAGCATAATACGCCTTCTTTGACAGAACTGGCCGAGTCATGAGTAGGATGCTGTAGAATTATGTGAGAACTAAAAACTTAGTGAACGCCTCCATAACCTATAAAGACCAGCTTAGCTGACAATAAAATGGTCTTTTAGCTCTGTTCCTGTCAAGAAACAGTTACAGCCCTCATAGTTTTCAGGGACCAGAGTTTAGTACTTGCAGGCCCTCTTCTTCTCAGAGCTGTATGATCATTTTCTTTGTCCTCTTCCTCACAGGCTGTGCTTCTATGTGAATTGACTTTTATAAGCATTTATTGCACAATATTACAGGATGTCATAAATGGTTGTGTAATGAGATAGCAGCTATAAAAAAGTCTTAAGACTTGATAAATATTGGGATCACTGACTATTTCCAACTAAAAACTCAGACCATATCAATGGAGCTCAACTTTACTTTTCTAAGCTTGTGAGATTTGGGTACATTCCAGTCATAATAGTTTATTTAGAATCAACCTGATGGTTTACCAAAAAAGAAAGTGTTTTTTTTACTATGGTATTTCCTGAGGTTTTAGGTGTAACTGGGGATGGGGAACAAGAGAGAACTAATATTATTGGCTTCTGTCCCTCAAGCCTGCTACCTTTCTCTCTCTTCCTCAGCCTCTTGTTCCCACCTCTGTGGCAGGGGTGCACTCATGCTTCCGTGTTCTCCCCGTGTCTTCTCTCTTTACCTTACAGGAGCCGTACATAAACAAATCTGCAGTGGCAGTCCAAGCTCACTCCTCACTGCAGCGAACCTACGTCATCTTTCGCACCCTGGGGCTGCGCCACCTCACTGTTGTTGACCCGGAGAACCAAGTGGTTGGGGTGATCACCAGGAAGGACCTGATTCCTTTCCTGTTGGAGGAGAGGCTCGGGCTCCAGCTAGTGCCACAGAGCTATGATGCAGGTGAGCAGCCCCTGGATTCAAGGCCGTGGATGCATCCTTAGGTTTTGTCACTTCTTCTTGAGCCCTTGTTCTTCTTCAGGAAAAAATAATGGGAGCTTTCCCACTTGATCCCTTCTGGAGAAGAGATGCTTAAAAGCTGTTGAATCTTGACATGTGGGATTGTAGCCCAGAACTATGTCTCCTCAGCTGTTTGGTTATTGCAAAATTCATTAATTTAAATGCTTGTGAGACAAAATAAGAATTCACGTGTTTATGGAAGTTATACATAAAATCATATGTGAAGAATGAATGTCGAGAATGCTTTTGTCACACAGTGTCTGTGCCTCCCAGTGAAAAAAAGTCCTAATCATTAGCAGGACTTATGTTGGCAAAGCCTTTCAGCGAGGACTGAATCCTCAACCTCTGAATATTTGCCTGTTAAAAAGGAGAGTGTTTTCATATCAGCATTTTATGTGTTGGAATTCGTATGTTTAACTGAGAGGAAGTATTGCCTTGAGAGAGGTGGGCAAGTGCAAGGAACAAGGGATTGACCTTTCTTATTGTCCTAGGTGTATCAGAAATTGGGAGGGAGAATCATGTGTAAGAGAAAGGTATCGACGGTGGGGCTCCTGCCAAATTCCCATCGCACTTCTTGGGAGAAACTTGACCTGCTTTTCTGTTGCCTGCAGTTATTTCAGTTTCTGCAGCTCCTAGAATAGGTTCTATTTCTCTCCCTCCACCTGATACGGTAACATTTGTAGTTAAGTTCATGTGCAGGGAGGTGTGGGGCAAATACTAATAATGGAGAAGCAACATGATAAATGGTGGGAGTAGATTTTGTGTATACAGCCGCATTTACAAACGGAGCACAAATTAAATCATTCTGCTTGATTTTGGAGTCATTCAATGTTTGAAACATTGGAAAGTGTTTCTTAATAAATTAATGTGAACAATTTTCTGGATAAAGGCGCTTTTAGATTTCCTTCTATGACTTTGTAGTTGATGTTTAATTTTGTTCTCTTAAATACCCAAATCTGTGGGAATCCCTCTGGTATTAAAATTGCACATGTATGAAGGAATCCAATGCTATTAATGCTGTTACAATGAATACCAAGCAAAACTAGTCATAATTAACTGGTTACATAAAAACTTGCCAAAATTCCTGAAAGTGAATTTCTGGTATTTGAATCATGCAGCTTTGAGTCTCCTATGAATCAAAGATTTGTTGGGTTTTCTCTGCTGGATCTTGTCTTTATTATCAATAATGTTGCTTTTGCAGCACCACAGAGAATGCACAGCCCTCTAGAACTTAACAGTGCAGTCAATGCGAATAACTGGCAGCCCAGCAGCTTATGGAGGCACATGAGAAATGCTCTTTAAATGTGAAAAATATGTCACATGCATGGTGAGAAATGCTTTGCAAATCACCCATCCGAGAGACATGGAGGTGGATGTTTATTCAGATCCTGTTGCAGTTAGTAATCTTTTGTTCACTAGTGCACTACTCAGGTTGTTGTCACTATTGATCTACGCCTCACCTACCTGAAAAATGCAAAGTTTTTCTTGAAGGAATTAGGGTTTGTGTGCTAGCAGAACAAGAGATCTAATCTAGAAATGCCTAGTGATTTCCCCTCAAGGCACTGAGAATCTCTTCTTCTCTTGATAATGAAATCGGAATAACCTTGCCATGAATTTGTGTTTTTGGTTCAAAGCCCATTGCTGATTTCCTTTTCCTTGATTTATTGAGTACACAAAGTATCACCCTTCTAAGACCTGAGTAATGCAATTTCTTTTTGCTTACAATATCTGTGGCTAAATGACTCAGTACAAACTGTAGTCGGGGTGTACTTTGTAGAGCATGGGGCTTGGAGACAGCCAAGATATCTAGTACATGTTACACAACTTTGAACAAGTCCCTTAAACGCTTGGCCTGTCATTCACTCTGTCTTTAGAGTCAGAATAGTGCTATGGATCCACCATAGTTACTGTGAAGAGTACATACGTGAAAGATATTATAAGAATATAAACTACTTACAATAATATATTGTGCAGATGAGTTGTAAAAAGCAGTGTGGGATTGTTTTTTTTTTTCTCCTTCTGTCAGTAGCAAGTGTAATTTCTAAGGAAAAGTTCACACAGTTCATGTGGAGCTTCTCGTAACTGTGTTGTAAGCTGGTTGAAGGACAGCATCGTACATTTTTCCACCTGTTATTGCCTAGTTCCATTGCTGGATGAGGTTTTTTTACTAATATATGTATGTGAAGACACACCAAACAGAATTCCTCCCAGGACTTCCTGAAACAAGTGGCTTCCTTATATTCTGGACTCCAGTGGCAAATCCATCTCATCATAAACTATAATAGCATGTGGGAAAGTGAAAACATTAAATATGTAGAAAGCTTTTCATTAATATGTGATTCTTCTGGTTCTCATATAGAACAGGTCTCTAATGGCAGTAATAAGTAGTCCTATCATTGGAGTCTTTAGCCCAAGATACTGTTTTCTTCTTGTCTGCTTATAGTGAATGGTAAATGCTCTGCTATTTCTTCATATCATTGGAACTAAAGACTAGATTGGTAGAGCAAAGATGCTATTTTTGTTTGAAATACAGTTTATGAATTGTCACAATTTCTGAACACAAATCTCTGTGGCAGAGATAAAGGGCTTCACAACAAAATTCCAGTCACTGGCATTATTTCTAGTTAGTGTTATGCATCTCTTTCATCTCCCCCCCCCCCCCCCCCCCCGCCGTGCTGGGTTGTCTCTCTCCTTTTTTCCCTCCTAACTCACAAATATGTTAAAAAAACACAAGAACAACACAAGAGATGTATAGTTAGTATAAA
>JANHFX010024426.1:59622-103451 GCA_027560015.1 Chloroceryle amazona | reverse complement strand
CAGCAATGCTGGGAGGGCTGGAACCCCTCTGCTGGGAGCCAGGCTGGGAGAGCTGGGGGGGTTCAGCCTGGAGAAGATAAGGCTCTGGGGAGACCTTATTGCAGCCTACCAGTACTTATAGGGGGCCTATGGGAAAGCTGGGGAGGGACTTCTGACAGGGGTATGTGGTGGTAAGACAAGATAATGGCTTTAAACTGGAAGATGGTAAATTTAGGTTAGATATTAAGAAGAAATTATTTGCTGTGAGGGTGATGAGACCCTGGAACAGGTTGCCCAGAGAAGCTGTGGCTGCCCCCTCCCTGGAAGTGTTCAAGACCAGGTCAGCCAGGGCTTTGAGCAACCTGGTCTAGTGGGAGGTGTCCCTGCCCATGGCAGGGGGGGTTGGAACCAGGTGATCTTTAAGGTCCCGTCCAACCCAAACCATTCTATGATTCTGTGATCATCTCCCAGGTGTGACAAACATCACAGTCACTTCTGAAGCTTCTCTGTTGCCTCCTGCTCATTGTTGCAGGTCAGGCAGCTACAACTCCAGACTCAGCAGGTGAAGAGGTATTTAGATCTCACTTTCATGATGAGACTACTCCTCTGCCAAGCCCTTAGCTTCCCATTCAGCAGCCGTGTGAAATACCAGCAGAAAAGCTTGAAATCCCACGAGGCAACAAGAAGCCTTTGGAATCCTGAGTGCGACCGCCCAGGTCCCCCTGCCAAAATCAACGGTCACATTTCACTTCCACCACCAGGAAGGTGTTCAGGATCCCCTTCTCAAGCCTCCTGCTGGAGCAACATCCATGTCCCCAGCCCTCCACCTTCCTCCTCGTGGCAATCCACTACCAGGAAACACCCCCTGGAAGCTGCAACATCCAGAGCTCTCTTTTCTCATATCTGTGCATGATAAAGGATTCAGCACATGGAGAAGAAACCAAGGGCTGATTTATTAGTAGCAGCTAAACAGTAAAAGACAGCACAAGGTCTATCAATACTGCTTAGCAGTAAAACCCAGGGTAATCCACTGCGTGGCAAAATAATCAAGAGTGTCACTTTTCATGGGATTCATCAGAAACAATAAGACATTTCACAATCGTCGCCCAGCATTAACGATCAGATGTAAGGAGTCCTGAGTGCAATTACTAAAGAAAACAATTATATGTCAGCAAATATATTCATCTTCATTTCACTTAAGCACCCACCTTCTCCGCCTATAAAAGGTACCTGAATGTTAACTCAATTTGCAGGGCAGCAAATCGAGACAGCAGCAATCTGATTTCAGCAAGATGCTGCGAAGGGACGTGAGGGGGAGAGCAGACACGTGGATGAAATGAAGCTCCAGGACTGACATTTCCATCTCAAACTCTACATAGGAACCCTTCAAAAGACCTGCTGGCTTCCCCTGTGCTAGGTGCACACCATGAGGTTGGTTGAGCTGAGGGCTAAGTGCAGCTGCTCTGTTTTCAGATGTTTTACTCTTTTACCTCCCCCGAATCACAATTTGCCTCTGAAGAAGGACATGTTTAGCAAAAGCGAATACAAATGGGCTGCTGGTTTGAGATCAAAAATAATCTCCATGAAAAATTTTCTCTTAACTCGAAGGATAGTAAGGGTTTTTTTCTGTAAGAATAAATATGCTTACATGTGCTTGAAGAAAGCATCGCTTTCTGTGGCTCTTGATCTTGGCCACAGCCTGGAGACCGAGGTGCACAGAAGAACCAGGGGCTTTCTGGGCTTCCTTTTGGAAACCAGTTCCCAGGCATCGATCTTCAAAATATCTGTGAGTTTCAGGGTGTTCTCCAAATCCTGAGTTTCTGTTACCCCTCCAACGGGCCAGCTGTTGTTTTCTCATTCCAGCTGACAGCATCAGCCCCAGTTGTACTGGTGCACTGCCACAAGCCACAGCGCTGCTGTGCCTCTGCGTCTTGGTGACCAGCTGGGCAAACTGACCCTTCCTGGCCTGCTTACCCAGGGGGACAGAGGACACTTCCCACCACGCTGATCTTAGGGAGAGAAGAGAAATGGTGGTGATTTGTCCACCTATTTTAATTTTGAGCTCCAACACTCGTAGCAAGGAAAAAGAAAAGTAATACGAAAAGGGAGAAAAGACCACTTGGGGGTTTTTGTGGGACTGTCACATCAAGCCCCACACAGTCAGTTTGATTTTTTACTAGTTTTAAACACTTACCCTTTCCTAGTGATTAGCTCTACCTCAGCCTGGCATGATGCTCAGGTTTTTTTCCAAAGCCCTGCAATCAGTTGCATGCTAATACACTTTCCTGCTGCCTCTGCCTGTTCCCTGCCCCATCCCCCCGACACGTACCAGCACAATATTACCTTTCTGAATGCAGAGAGAAATGAAGAGAGACTCACAGAACATGTGAATCACAAGGAAGTGGTTTCCCTAGTGACAGTAACCACATGAAAGCTCTCACCATTTACTCTCACGGGACCTTTTAGCACTTTGGATTGTGGGGAGAGCAAGAAAGCCGGTAAAAAATACTGTGGTTGGTAAAGGAACAAGCTAACCCTGAAATGCTAAATGGTGTTGGCAACCCATGAGAAGGCATCATCAGCTCCTGGGGTTTTTCGTGAGGTTTGTCCATACTACATTGAATTTCACAGAGGCTCTCAGGTCCCTTCTCCATCAGAGACCTCAGAAACCCACACCACAGCTTGCTCAGATCCTTGCCCCAATGAGCAGTCCATGCCAGAACGCCAGGCAGCTCCCCAACGTGCACTTCATCTTCCCATGCTGGCATTTCCCTTTTGCAGCACCATATGGGGAGGCCGTGGGGAAGCTGGAGGTGATGGTGAGTAGGACAGTGGTGGCACCGGTGCCAGTACTTGGGACACTGTCTGGGTTTCCTTGTGCTGGAGGCCAGTACGAGCCCTGCTATGGAGGTTTCAGTGTGCTTGGAAAGAGTACAGCAGCAGGCAGGCAGACAGATGGAAAGGGTGAGCAGACACTTATCAGTGTCTTTGGCTCATGCTCAAGAGTTTTTTCTCCTCTCTCTAAAATGTCTTCAATTTTTTTTGAAACATGTCTGAAAGCAAATGACAGCAATGCCCAGAAGTGTCATACTTCATACATACCTACAGAGACCCCAGAGAAGTGGTGTCCACATGGGAAACCTGCTCCTTTGCTGGAGCAGGACTATCTTCCTCTTGTGTGTTGCCACCCTGGGCACATTAGCTTAATAACGAGCTTTTTAGCAGATTTCAGTGAACAAGAAGCAATTTATTTGTCGTCATGGCGACAAAGAAGACCTTCTGGAAAAGAGCTTTGAATGAAGAGAAGAAGGTTTATTGTGCAGAGCAATGAGCCATTCACTTGGAACATTAGCATCACACAAAGCAGACCATACACGAGGTCTTGCTAACTTCTGGATGCATGGTTGGATGCGTTTTGGGTTCTTGCTTCCCCTGGAAAGGCCAAGGGGAGAGTGGCACTTGGTGCTTTATGCACGATATTTGATGTCCAGCCCTGTTCCTAGATGACTCTGGGGGAAAGACAAAGGTTCCTTGTTGGTTGGTAGCTGAACCTCACTGGTTGAATTTCTGGTGGCTATTTCCAGGGACTGAATTCTGAGATTCAACCGTCAACTGAGCAAACCCCAAATAAGCCAAGAGCATGCATCTCAAAGTGTACTTTGTTCATTTATTTTGACAACTCTAGTGTTTCTTTAATTATTTATAACACTTCATACTGTACTGGAGTAGATTTTTGTAAAAATAATGAAGCCTTAGTAGTATAGCATCTACGATCAGACCTGCAGGGGAGGGGAGTCACTCTCTGACGTGAGCGGAAAGTGAAATGTAGGTTGGAAGCAAATTCTTCACTAACAGAAGTTTTCAAGCACCAAAGCAGAGAAGGACAGACCTGTGAGACCCAGCACTACAAAGGATAAAAGGAAGCTTTCTTTGGGGTGAGGAGGAATTCCAGAAGAGCAGCTTCCTTCAGGAAATGGTGATCCAATGAACTCTGGATTTTTGCCCATCTTTGGAACGCTGTCAGTGGGGAATTAGGGTAGAGAAGGAAGCTATAAAAGGCAAAGTGGTGTACTCTTGAGTGAGGTGTACACCAGAGTGAGGTGTACACCAGCGTGAGGTGCACACCAGAGTGAGGTGCACCTATCACAACAGTTAGGTGAGAATGTTCCACTAGAAGAATCATCCTACATAAAGTCCAGGACACCAATAAGAAACCCCTTGGAACACTTAGTTTTGCAAAATAGCCTGAATTTCCTCCTAACTCAGGGAACAATAAAATGCTGCAATCTCAGGTTTCCCAGCAGACAGGAAACACCTTCCCCCAGTCCCTTCCAGTGGCCAGGTTGGGGCCACCTCTGTGCTGCTGTCCAGCTTATGCCTGGCAGAGGGTGCACGGGTGAGCATCTTCAGGGATACTCAGCTGGTTCTTCACAGCCTCCACAGCTTGCCAGCGTTGGCAGGGGAGTCTCTGCCAATGAAAATCCTGTCCTTTTTGCCCCAGTTCCTAGAGGTACTTCCTCGAGGGGAACCAGGAGCACCATGGGTCTTTCCTCCTCACAGCACAACCCACTGCATGTGTCTGGGTCTGCTGGGGTTGCTCCAAAGAGGTGGTGAAAGAGGGAAGACCCCACAGGAGGTGCTTCATCTCCCAGAGATCAGAGCAGACTTCTAGTAAAAACCTGACTCTAAAGCAGGGCAGGAAAATATTGTCAGTGCCACGAGCCCTCCCTCTACCCTGAGCAGAGCATGGTGGAGATAGATCACTGAGGACCCAAACCTCACTGCCAGGAAGACTATCTCCTTCCCACATGTCAGACATGTGCTTATTGAAAAGAAAAGCTCATTCTAGCAGGCAAATGCTAGAAGAATGCAAAACCACAAAGAGTTTATATATTTAACCCACCCAAGGAATATAATTATTCTTTTTAATCAAGTCTATTCAAACCATTTATTACTTTATTCTTCCATTTCAATAGCAGAATGATTAAGATTGAATCTTAAAGGAATTCTTCACAACAATAATAATGTCTCTTATCGCAAGAGGCAGTCTCTGTCTGCTCTGTCCTGCAAATTCTCAGCATTTAAATATTAAATATATTCAATATATCAAAACCCTCCATTTCACTCCTATAAAACAATTCAGAGGATATGAGGAAGAACCAGAAAGGGTCCCATTACAGTCTGCAAACCAATTCAAGAAAAAGGAGAAAGGAAAAAATCCCAGCATACAGAATGAGCTGCAAATGCCTCTCCTGCTCCAGAAGTCCAGCTTCACGGCAGAGCGGGCCTGGGGGATAAGGACATTATCATTTTGAAGACTCATTTATTTCAGCACACACTGTACATTATATAAGAGCCAGACTTCTCTTAGCTCTCGGTTTCTTGTCATCTTGTTTTTTAATGCACCATACACTGGTAAGAACAAAACTTCATCTCCACACTGTCCAGGACACTTTTTACAAGCATTTCAGAGCACATAACAGAATAATAAAAAGGTAGGAAGTAGTGAGCTGTGAATGAAGTCCATATCTTCTCCAACACGGGGGATATCTCAGCAGTAAAGTCACAGATGTTGCAGTAAAGTGCAAGGCACAGCTGGACAAGTGCTGAGAGGTGACAGAGGCAGGTCTGGCTGAGCCAGTCGAGGGATTTGGGTATTCCAGTCCTTTTGGGATGGCTCTCAGGACACATGTCACGTTCCTATTCTATTTTTAGGTCCTTCATCTACTTAACTTGCAAGATATGTGTCTTTTGGCTGAGGTGGAGGCATGGTGGTTGTATTTTCTAGGCTATTTTTTCCTTCTGTTTTTGACTAGTGTGCGAAAAGGTTTTGGATGGCTTGAGATGCATCTTAAGTAATTCTAGAGCAGGTCTCTTTGAGGCTTCAGTTACCAGCATTTTATATCAGATTACTTCATGTATGGTTGGTAAGGGCCTGAGTATTACTGAGTAAACAATAAATAATACAGGAATGAGCAGAGATTTCTAAGTCTCTGGATTTAATTTATTGAATAACCCCTGAGACCTGCCTCCATCCATGGCTCAATGGCCTGGCAAAGAGGTTTCAGAGCTGGAGCAAGTTTAAGGGTACTGAAAGTGTTTCATTTGATCCATGATATGATGGGAGGTCCCAAACAACCAGAGGGCAGGAGGTCATCCCGTGGAGTGGGCAAGGAAACTGCCCTGCTGCCCATGAGCACCACTGACCACATGAGCACAGGGCTCTTTGTGGTTTACAGGGTAGTGCAGCACTCTGGGTATCTCACCCAGAGCACTGGGCTATCAAGGTCTTCACATTGGTCTTGATGGCCTTCCGGATCTCACCTCTGTAACCCCAGCCTGGGATCATGTCCATTATTTCCCGTGCCTTTCTTTCCCCAAGGTTCCCAAAGCACATGTAAGCCTTCATTGGCAGCTGTATCAGAGATCACCAAAATCACTGCTGCAGGGTGGTCCAAGGCCTGCAGCAGTTGAAGTCAGCTGGATTTCTGATGGCTTTTGCAAGGAAGGGTGTGGAGGAGGCTGAGTGTGGTTACTGGAGCTGGAGCTGAGCCAGGTCACAAGGTCCCGCTTGGCAAAATCCACCATTAGCAGAAAGAGCCCAAAGTTTGGGTGGGCATCTTAATCCCTGCCTAGGCTGGCATCAGGGGGTGAAGAACTACAAGTATAAGCCCTTCACCATCATCTAGGTGGGCCTGAGCATCTCCTGAGCAAGTGCTGATCCAGCTCAGTTCCTTTTAACACATGGAAGCAGAGAGAAACTCAGACCACAGTTACTGCAGCATCTCCTAAATACTCTCACCAATGGTCCAGAGAAGGAAATGTTACAGTTTGAGGGTTTATACCTTTATTCATGTTTGCCCAATATTTATTTATTTTTATCTGGAAGCAAGAGGAAGAGCCTGACCTGCCCCTGCAGAGAAGGAAGAAAACTTGGGGGAGCAGCAGGTAGAGCTCTGGGTGGCTGGGGGCTGTGACGGCCTCTGGGTAGGGTGATAGAGACCTCTGGGGTTTGATGTGCACCTCAGCCTTGGGCAAAAGCTTCATGTGCAAGCTTGCAATGTCCCCATTAAAGTCTTCTCTGGGCAACTCCAGCCACCCACATTTCCTTGATGTGGGGCAATTCGTTCAGCAGGGGAGTTCTTGAGTCAGAGGTTTGATCGCTGAGAGCAGAGGGGCCCCTTGAACCAGAATGCCTTTCTGTGGTTCAGGTAATATGAACATCAAAACAAATCTGACAGAGCTACTGCGATCCACCTAGAGCACCGCCTGATTTTGTACGGACAATGCACTTGCTATGGCTTGGGATGTAAGAGCAGCACCTCCAGCAACCCTCCATCCCTCGAAGCACCCATGAATAAATCAATAAGGGTCAGGTTAATAGGCAAATGGTGAGACCATGCGTTCCACCTGGGTGAGCAGGACTTTGAGTGAAATGAGAAATCAAACATTTCTTCAGCCATCTTTGACAGGCTCCTTCCCTTTCCGTTATCATTATCGGTATTGATTTCTTACATAGCATTCAAGGTTAAGCAAACTGTCTCCACTGTTCAGCCTTGCTGGGTTAGATGTGAAGGAGGCAGGCCTGGAGACAGACCTCCACGAGGCGGAGGTCCACAGGTGTACAGCAAACTCCTTTTGCTCAGAGTTCAGCTCCCTTCATTCCTCTTTGTTCCCTCTCTGTCGGCAGCCTCCTGACCCTGAAAGTCAGATACTTGGCTCCCTTTGCAGCTTTTGACTCCAACTCCTGCCCTCCACTCCAGCTGTGTCTTTGGAGAAGTTTGACTCCAGAGCAGAAATGCTCTCACTGAGACTCTTGATGTCTTTCATCTTTATTCCTTCCCTCCTCCCCTGCAGACTGGGACCTGCTCCCCATTGTGGCTCCAAGACAGGGACATATGCCCTCCGTGGAGCACCCCACCAAGGCAAGCACCTAAAACGCCCCAAAACACCAAGAGATGCTGAAATCTGCAACTCCTCTGAAAACAGTCACTCCCTCCCTAAAGTGTTTTGTCTCTTTTGTCAGAAAACCTTCCTGAACCACCAGCTCCTTGCTGATTTTTACCATATCCATGTAGTTATCCCAACAGCAAGGCAAGGACTTCACTCTCCAGCCAGGGCTGTCTGACCGCCCCTGGAATCAAGGATACAGGGCCCTCCTTTGAGTTTTCGGGTACGGTATTTAAAAGAGAGGAGATAGATGGGAAAAAATGAACTGACTGTGGAGACAGATGACAGTACAGAGGAGAAGACAAATACACAGGGATGGGGATAGGAGCAAATCTACAAGGAAAGAAACTGGATGGAGCAGGACTGGGAAGGAAGAATGACCAAACCTTGCTCCTCACTGCATGAGAAATCTGGGCCACAGTGACAGGCAGTCTATGGGAGCCGCATCAGCCCCTTTGTTCTGCAGTCATGTCTGGGGATATTTTCCAGCAAGTTTTGTCCCAGAATGCTAGAAATTAAATGCAAATTTTTCTTCTTCCTCTCAGGAAAGAGCAGGGATATTTCTGTGTAGGAGGGAGCTTTGAGAGGTACGTCAGAAGGAGCAGGACGCTCACAGGCTTTGAGTGCCCACACTTTGAAAGGGGCTGCTTCTCTCTGGTGGGAGAGGCAGAGTAATGTAATAAAGAACGAATCAGGCTGTAAAAAGAACTGAAATATTTCTTGCTCCTGCTGGCATCAACAGGAGCTCTGGGTGTTTGACACTTCCAAAAGTCAGAAGAAATGGTCCCAGAGTGTCTTCAGGAGGTCTAACCCCAGCCTGAAGGTGTCCCTGGTGAAAAGCCCAGACATGGGCTCCACAGCCACTCTCCACTGGGGAAGGAGCCTTTTGTGACCGTGACATGATCGGCTGGGAGCTGGGGCCACTGGTTTACTTCCAGGGGAATGAGGGAAATTGCAGAAATCAGCCCATAGGGCTGGGATGGAGGAAGCTCCATTTACCCATATCCACCACAGGGGCTCAGAATGAACCTTCTAGCAGGGGAAGCACCACTGGACACCAGCACACCCTTCCCCAGCCAACTGCAGCCCCCTGCACTGCCCCTTTCACCAGCTGATTCGCAGACCCCAGAAGGGGCAGGGAGTCCAGACACAGCCCAAGTGCTGGCTCATTTCTACACCAAATGCTCTATTATTATTAATGATCATAACGATAATTCAGCCTATTAATATTGCTACAGTTCCTGTGGAAAAAAAAAAAATAGAACTCCCAAACCTGGATATAGTTATGAAATTTTCCTTTGGCCTCCATAAAACATTTCCAAGCAATTATACAAAGAGTAGAGTTGAAAAGGAGCTGCGCACAATTGTCATAAAATGTAATTAATTTTGAGTAATTCACAATGGAGAAAAAGTGCTGTACAGAGTAAATTGGACAGGAGACTTCTGTGCCGGGGAGATGAGGTTTTGAAAGGCTGCTGACTAATACAGCACTGACCTGAAAGCAAATCCTTACATTCATGCTGGACCGGCTGTTTCCATGACAACAGTTGTTATTAGTAACTGAAAATGTATTGCTGTTACGAGTGGCAGCATATTTTTTTCAGTTGAATTCAAGAGCAGCTGGGTATTTTACTCATGAAGATAAAGTGCTCAGATCGCTACAACACTAATGTTATGTGCTGCACCTCTCATAATACGAACCTTATACTTACACATGATACAAAGAGATGTGTGGATTGCTTTAGGGAAAAGACCTCAGAAGGCATAGCGTAAATGGCAGCTTGTATCAGAGAAATCAAAAGAAAATAACCGTGGTCATCACTGTGCTTTAAATTAACTCTTTAGTGAAAGGCCCTGGGGATTCAGGCTGACTGGAGTGTTCAAGTAACAGGTAAATCCTGTTAGGAGCTAAGCGAGCTGGCCTAGCATCCCGAGCTGTAATGCCTTCCTCCTCAGAGGCACTGAGGGCATCTTACCCTTTAAAATAAGCTACTTCTTGTGCACTAACCCCTCTTGTTCCTGTCCTGAGAGCAGCAATTTTTGTGACCTCTGAGGAAAAGAACTTGCAGAGGAAAACTCCCACCTGGTTCAGACCCGTGCAGTGTCACCGGCTGTAACAGCATCCCTCTGATTTTTCCTGACCACTCAGCAAAGGGCTGAGGGCTGAGCCAGTGCCACCACCCTCCAGCTGAGCTGGTTGTGCCGGTCATATTGGCCTCTCTGCAGCTCACCACCCCTCGACAGTAACCAAAACGCTGGGGTTAGACACCAGTTGCAGCTAAACCAATTCAAGCTCCGTCGAGCCTGACTGTGGCAGTTGCTCTGGTAGACAGTTCAGATGTCCCCCCTTCGGGTCCTGTGGAGGGGACGTGAATCTTTGCACCGGCGTAAGGGAGAGAGGAGTATAGCCCAGGAAAACGTCAGTTGTCAACGTTGCTCATGGAGGCAAAATTATGTATGTTAGATTGGGTGAATGAGTCTGCGAACAGCAATAACGTATTCAGGAAGCAAATAAGTTACAATCCATAATCAAAAAATGTTGCAAATTACATCCTTAACAGATTACATTTATAATCTACTTGAAAGAGATCTTTAGGCACTTAATTGACATATTCCAAGATAGCTATAACATATTGGCTAGTTAGATACCAATTGACATACTTATTAAATATCAATTAGCGCATTCCATAATTTGGTACCTAATTAGCTTGCTATAGCTATTCTATCAAATGGCAATTAAATGCTTGAAATTTCTTACAAGTTGGCTGTACTAAGATAATAATTAAGAATGCATTGCTTAAGTCATTTTTAGTTAATTACATGGCAAACTAATTTTGGCGACACACATTAGACCTTTCAATAAATCCCTCTTTATCAATCAATTGGTATCTAATGAACTCATTATTCTTTTGCTCCATCTGAATGAAAGGCTGCTTTGCCATTCTCCTGGTAGTTGCATTTTGATGCAGCTCGGCATGGATGTGGGGATCCCTGCACCTCTCACCCCAAGGTCTCCAGTAGGAAACTGAACCGCCTTGCTCCCAGCCCTGGGAGCAGTCCCTGTCCATGGAGGCAGGAGCCTTGAGTCCAGGGAGGAGGTTCATTCCCCCCCTGCACTGCCACTGCTCCAACCACCTGCAGTGTGGGGGCCTCAGCACTGACCCACCTTATGGCAGCTGCACTCGGGCTGGTGTGCAAAAGCCATGGTGCCCGAGAAGGCTTAAGAGGCACGAGCTTGTGCTAGGAGGAAAGGTCCACTTGTCTAAGGCTGCTGATGTGGAAAGTGAGATGGTGGAGGTGGCTGAAGGTGATGGAGCTCCTTCAGGAGAGATGGAAGAATATGGCAGCATGAGCTTGTGCTGATCCAGTACAGGAACACATCTCCATGAGCTCTTTCTGTCCCCTACGGCAACATAGCAGCACTCAAAGAATAAAAATAGCATGCTGTATTGATGTCTGCTCTCTTTTCCCCAACAGTTATGAGTCAGCTGCCTGATGAGGCTATTGCCATATGTGGAGTGTCTTTTGTGTCCGAGGAATTTCTTGCATTAAGGTGGGCAAGTTTTAAGTGTACTTGTGGGTGTGATGACCCTCTGGAGGCACCCTTCTTTGTTGGTGGGAACTGTACAGTACCTGCCCTGTTCCTGTGCTTAGCTGAGCAGCTCCTACTGCTCCAGTAGGTCCTACTACAGCTAAACTCTCATCACGGCCCTGGGAGACCTCAGGGGAGTGTTAGTTTGAATGACACGGTTTGAATGGCAGGATATGGACTGCAGTAAGCGTGGAGATTTACGTGGCAAATTGCAACAGACATCACTCCGAGATGGTGCATGTGTATGGCTTCACATCGTCTGACAAGATCCACAGAAGATAAAGGCCATGGCTCTGCCCTGAACCCTCTGTCTCTCATTTTGACTTCAAATGAACAGGCTCAGCATTTTTCCCAGAGGTTCTAGATTTCTTTTTAATTATTACTTTTAATATATACCATGAACGACGTGCCCAGAATACCCCTATTTGACATTTTCCAGTTTTTGCTTACCTGTACCTGTGATGTCTACGTGCTTAATTTAGCAAAGGGATTTCAGTGAAGTGGAGAGGGATTTTTTTAGGATGTTATGTCTGAATTTCCTTTGGGCACTCAGGGAATGTTGCATCCTCCTGCAGAACATGTCTCAGGATACTGGTGGAGGTGACGTGGGGCACAGGGAAGGGACTGGAATGGGTCTTCGGCAGCACTGGATAAAATCAGCCTGGGTATTCTGCTTCCTCTTCCCCGTGGACCATCTACTGTTTGTTCTGCACACCAGAGCCCCTTCCAGATGGTGTCTTGGTGGAGTGACAAGACTCGTGCTCCTTCATCGCTGTGCAGGAGTGAGGGGATGTGTGCTCATGCTAACAGGATGGAGAAGAGCAATTCACTGTGTGGGGCTTGACAGCTACATTTTTTATGTCAAGAAAAGCCAGAAGCTTGAACAAATGCCTTTGTGGTGACAGAATGAAAGGGCTGCACAGTTTTTTCTTCATTTTGACATAATGAAAAAAGGCTTTTGACAAAATCCATTCTGCCCTTTGAATGAAGTTATTTGTTTGACTAAATGCACCGACTCCATCCAAATTATTTATTAGACTTGCTTGACATTGCAGGCAACCTGGACTGTGCAGGGCTGGGGGCAAGAGGTGGGTTCTGGATTAATCTCATCAACAGATAACAAGACAAAACTAGTAAAGAGCTGCTTTTCACTTAAAAAAAAAGGGGGGAGGGGGGACCCAAGTAGAGCAGTTCTTGCAGGCTCAGTCTGGGACACTCAGGTTGGGCTATTTTCTTCCATGACACTGTCAATAAAACTCATCACTGGGTACCTGTACTGCTACGGTTGTCACCATCAGTTTTTCACAGGTTTCACTCAATCAGGACTTGGGGGAAAAAAAGACTGATGCACTGGAAAAAGGATTCCAGCTCCTCTCCCTCTGGGATTAGAAGTAGTAAAGAAGGGGGGAAAAATCTCTGCTGAAGACAGAGGAAATGGAGAAATAAGAGGTAAAAAATTTGAGTAAACAGAGTGGAAGAGAAAGGAAAATAAGATTGAGGGGAAAGGCCTGTATAAAGGAAAAGACCACAGCTAGCCAAAAGGATGCCACAATTACGAAGGGTAAAGGTCTCACAAAATGAGGTTAATAGAGTTTAGAAGGTATGAAGGAGAGGGAAAGGACAGTGGGAGCCATGCTGAATGTTACTGAGAAGTCCTTGAGTCCCCCTGCTGTGTTTGTGGAAGTGATGTGACCTGGGAGAGAGAGCAGAAGCTGAGTCAGTCTGTGTTCATGCTGGTTCCCCAAGCACCAGCATCATCTTCCCTCTCCTACAGTCCTCCCTGGCCTCTTGATTTCAGCATCTGCCAGCTCTGCAGTGCCCTGACTGGGGTGCAGGGGCACACGAGCCCAGAGACTAAGAGAAGGGACATCTTTTAGGCACTTGCCCAGGTGTCAACGTGCAAGATCCAAGAGAAACTGAAGAGATGCAGGAGCCAGAGCTCAGCAGCAATTAGTGGATCCAGAGGGACTGAGTCCTCCAAGAAGCCAACACTCCTGTATACCCACTGGAGATCCCTGCAGTGCCCCTTCTCCTAGGACTTCTCACCATGTGTTGGGCCACTGACCACCACACTCATGCTATTTAACATATGGTCCTGGAGTATTTGTCACGTCTGATGTGCCAGAGCTTCCTTTGCCAAGGGAGCTCTTCAGCACTCAACCTACCAGCACACTAAGAAGCAGAACTGCCAGTCCATAAAGCCTTGGCAAGCACTGGGTGACTCACGAATACACGAGGAGGATGCTGAGACCCCCAGAGATGTTTTGGTTTTTATACCTTGGCACAGCAATGGATGCAAGGTGGTGAGGTTCTTGTTAAGACTGATGTTTCTACCTTGGTAGGAAGAAAATAATTTAACCTGCGTTGTTCAGGAGACATAGCTGCTATTTGGAGAAGCCAGAATCTCCTACTAGAAACTGTTCTCTTTCCCTGGACTGACAGAAATGACTTCAGCAAGATACACGTGTATCTTCATTACTTTACTTCTCTTTCTACAGCTTGGGCAAAGGGGGTCCAGCGAGTGGTAAGTTTTAAAACATACCTAGAATATCCACTAATAATGTGGACACAGCTTCAAAAAGCTGATATTTGGAATTCATGTGCTAAAATCAACTTCAAAACCCCTAGAAAGTCAGCAAATCAGTGTTAAAATTCCACAGTTCAGACAAAGTGATTTCTCTCAGTTCCTTGTCCTCCTCATTCCTTCCTGCCCACCCTTTCAGAAAACAAGGTCACCAATAGAAACCTGACATCTGCCACTGGGAGACTTCCACAGTCTCACAATATGCTGGGTTTTTATCAGTGTGAAGCAGGGAATGACAGAGAACAAAAGAAAATATTTCTCATTTTCTTCACCCTTAGTTTTATTTCATATGTAAATACAGTGGCTTAAAGCCTTCCAGGAGCAGAGAGCTCACTTCTGGCCCCTCTTGTGGAGCAAGGAACAGGGAAGTCTGAAACATCCTACAGTCTGCAGATGGCCCTCGTGCAAGTGAGTCATCTGTCACATCTGCTGGAGAATGAGGAGAGCAAAGTGCATTGCCCAGGCCTTTTTGGCACCTCTGCTCTGAAATAATTTGGGGCATTTCTGATAAAGCTCAATCGGAGGAAATGCTGCCTACATATATGAAACTGTATCAAGGGGAGATCTGTCCCCTCTGGCTGCTGGGGAGGTGGCTGGGTTTCAGCTGGGACAGAAAGCCCTAGGCAAGGCAGAGAAGGTACAGGAACTTTTACTTGGGATCCTCCACTATAAACATCCTTGATTATTCGCTGTTCTCCTGTTTGTTTCCCCTTTCCCCATGAAGCTATCTCCTCTCTTCCTCTCCCTCCCTCCCTCCCTCCCTCAGGTGATGGTACTTCACTCCACAGGTTGTGAGGGTGGCTGGGCATGCTTCACTTGAACAGGACTTCTAACTGCCAAACATCTCCTGATAGAAGGGACACCCGAGACTCTAAAAGATGTGATTTCTCCTGGAACTGAGATGAAAACCTGTCAATCAGATGTTCATGATGCCTGTTCAGCCACCGTTCTGATGGAATCTCTTTCCTAGTGTGCAAGACCTTCTCCTGAGTTCCTTATGAACAGTTAAAATTAATCCATGCTTTAATAATAAGTCAATGGGGAGGACCAGCAAACCCCAAGCAGAAGTCCTCCCAGTGGGACCCTGATGATGATCCCACCAGCCCTCATGGTGCTCCAGGTAACAGGGTTGTGAGTGGAGAGCCCTTCCCACAGCATTTGCCTCCTTAACCCGAGGATTAATTAGTTTGCAGCCCTGTAGTTTAAGGATTCAGTTTATGCTTGGTTGGTGGAGCTCAGCTGGTTCTCCCACAGGCACTCTTTGCTCTGCAATGCTTCTGCTGAGCACGGCTGGAGGATCAGGGTGATGAAGGCTTGGCAACCATTGCAACAGCCAAACCCAAGTTAGTTGCCTTTTCTTGGTCAAGACCCGTTCTGGCAGCCTACATGTGAAAAGTGGGCCGGGTGGAGCGATTGTTCACCTAGGTCACTTTTCTGTTTAAAGTGACTTTCCACCAACCAAGCATAAATTTCGACTCCTATTTATTTGCGTCCTTCACTGACTTGGCCTGAGCTCTGTCAGTGGAAACTACTGACATCTGAAATGCTGACTCTCGGCTTACTGAAACTAAACTAACACAACCAGCCACTCATGTACTGCGTGGAGGCAAACAGCCCTCTCCCCTTCTCACTCTTCCTCGTTGCTTGGTGCTTCTACGGTGCATCTCAGTTGGGGTTTCACACCTTCAACTTAACAGCTCCCGTACCCCTGCCCGGTGGTGGTGGGTGGTTGGGGCAGACTGGGATGTGCTCGTTCACTCGCAGGTGACGTTGGAGTTACTTTGTCTTGAAATCAAGGATCATGCGTCACAGGGAGTGGGACCTTCCATTTACGTAAGGGGAAAAATGAAATCAGTCTGGTTTGCGGCTCTACACTTATGGAAATGGGACGGCTCCTCTCCCCGCACCAAAAAACCCAGTCATGCTGTGGCCCAGGGTCACATTGACTAAACCTGAGAGCAAAGAATGCAGAAAATCTGTGGAAATTACCAGGCAGAATGAAACCCCCGGAGGAAAAATGCGCAACTTTTCGTATTTGACTTCGGTGCGAGGATCTCGCGTTACGGGAAATATTTGCTGTAGTGCTATTAATAAAACCTGGTGAACAAATATCGAGCTGCTAAACAGTTACCCTGCACATTAATAATCAGATACGGTGTAATATTTAATCTAACCGTTTATTCTCTAACAGGACTAGCTGTTCCTTTGCTTTTAATTACAGCTTTCATTTTAAGCTAACCGTACAAATTGGCGAGATTTATGAAGCATCACTGAACACCATCCCTCTGCCTGCCTTGTGGGTCTACAATTAAAATGCTCATTTTTGAACACCAGGGTTGTTTAATCCGCTAAGGAACCCTTGAAGTCATTTGGGACAATAATTTAGCCTTCATTCCTTTCTGAAGGAACATGGGTGCATGGGAAATTGAAACCAGTTCAAAGTCAGTGCACAGCAGTGACCACAGAGCTTTGTCTATCTCCTCAGGGGCAGCAAAAAGACTTCCAGTATATGGCATGTGTTTGGAGTGATATGGGCATTTCCACTTGTTTTTCGTTGATACATTCTAGTTTTGTCCCCTTGCTTCTCATGAGCAAGTCTTTTGCTTCTGGAAGCAAGTATCTCAAACCTGTAGGCACGTAGCTGCGCCGTGAATGAGAAAACCCAGACACTACTTTAGTGAGTGGGATGCAGGACTCCTGTCCAGGCTGTCTGAAGACTTGAGGTTTCTGTGTAGTGCTGCTGGTGTAGCTGTGTAGTGCTGCTGGCGTGTAGTGCTGCTGTGTAGTGCTCATTTGGTTTTGTCTTTTGAAGGCTCTGTTGCTGGAGCACTGCACAAACGTGGAGTACAGAAGTCTTCGTCTTACAAAAGAAATTATTGTCCATGATGAGAAACACTTCTGGTTCTTCCTTAGGAGATCTAGTGATAAAGACTTAGCTGCTCTCCACCCCACCAGGGAAGAGCTCCATCCAAATCTCCACAATGGGCAGTGGACTATCCAGCCAAACCTGTCTTCTTCTCCCTCTATCTTTAGACAGAAGTTTGAAGTTGGGTCTCTGCTTTCCTTTTCTGCCTCATGTAAGGGCAGTCTGGGTTTGCTGAACCCCTACCCAGCTTGGCTCTGGCTCACATATGATCTCCACACTTAGCTCTGACTGTGTGAAGAAGACAATATTTGGTGCATGGCAGTTGCTTATGGAAAAGGAGCACTGCAATATACTTTTTAGCAGACTAAGACTGAACAAGGTTGCCTTGGAATAAAGCAGAGCAAGAAATTGCAACTCCTGGTAGGGGCAGTGGGAGATGAGGTGTCAGCCCTACTGTAACACAGGCAAAGCAGGCAGTTGTCCAGAGCAGTAGACTGAAGAATGGACATAAGCACACATGGGATGCTCCAGGGCTTGTCTAAGCTGCTTCATACCCATAACAGCTCCAAAGTGAAAACACTCATCCCCTCCAGCACCCCTTTCTGCAAAGACAGGTGGAGGGGAAGCTCATTCCCTTCTAGCATCACCTCTCTACCCTCCCAAGACCCCTCCTCTGCACTTGCAAATATCTTCCCTACATTTACCTCAGCTCCTTCGGAGCTGTGTGGGAGCTCAGCCAGCCCCACATGTGCCCAGGGCTGAGTTTGCTTTGTGCACACCCAGCTCAGCAGCTGCCCTGTCCCTTTCTGCCTGGAGTGACCTCACAACACAGCTCTGTGCATCTCAGGCAGCACTGGTATTTCTCTCTAAGTTTCGTTTCTGAGCTGGGCAACTTGTGTCTCTGAGGAAATGAAAACTAGAAAGAGTGATTTCCAGTCCCAGCAGCCTCCTCACATGGCTCCTTTCTCACCCAGCCCACCTCCTCCTTCTCCCGGGAGGTGAGAGGCTGACTCAGCCTCTGCCAAGCTTCTGCTGCCCACAGGGTCCCCCCTGCCTCACCCCAGGAACTCGCAGGGGAAACTTCCCAGGGTGAGTGGTGGGAAAGTCAGGCTCGTGGCCACCCGAGAACAGGCAGGTCTGCAAAATCCATGTGTGTTCCTGCTGGCACTTCACGCCGAGTGATGCCAACACCATCAGCAGACAGCATCAGCGCTGTGCTGCTGCCATGTTGCCCTTGCTCTGTGCTGCCTGCTCTCCTGCTCACTGTATTGCTCCTCTCCCTTCCAGTCTGGGCTCTTCTGTCACTCCTGTTTTCACTACTTTTCATCGAATCATAAAACAGTTTGGGTTGGAAGTGACCTTAAGGATCATCCAGTTCCAACTCCCCTGCCATGGGCAGGGACACCTCTCACTAGACCAGGTTGCTCAAAGCCCCATCCAAACGGACACCGAAGACTTCCAGGCAGGGGGCAGCCACAGCTTCTCTGGGCAACTTGGGCCAGTGTCTGCCCCTCTCTTTTTATTTTCATACTCTGCTCCATTTCCTCCTGAGGAAGGGAGGAACCCATTGTCCTTTAAAATGACTCTTTCCCAGTGACTAGGTGTGTGTGCCCTAGGGGTGAGGGTCAGCACCGAGGATCCCACCATTCTTTGCACCCACTCTGAATCTCTCTGCTATCAGCTGTCATGAGCAACCTGGAAGGTGCAAAGCACGGGGAGAGCACCCCCCATGTCATGTTCCCAAGTTGGAAGTCTTTCCAAGTCAGACTGCTGTGGGTGGCAGTGGACAGCCCTCTGACTACCAGCAGTCCCTGCATGTGGCCACCAAACATCATCTTTCCTTCTTTGCCCTCCCCATAGTGGCTTCCTTCTGGCAGGTACTCTCTGCCTGTTCTCCATCATAAAGTCACAGAGTTACTTAGAGCACTGGAGTTTCAGTCCTGCAGCTCCTGGCACCTCAGCATGCAGGTTGGGTATATCCCTGTGTGGGAGAAGACCCACTTTGGGCACTGGATGGAAGTTATACTCCCTTATTAGAAATCATCCTGGAGACAATCAATAACTGCAGACTTACACACGTGGTGAGACTGGGAGGCTCCAGCAGCTGAAGGCAGCAGGGTATCAGCTCATATCAGACAGCACAGCCTGGGACAATAAGTGTGAAATTACTTATTGAGTGTAAACCACAGAAAGCAGGGGGGGTATGCAGGTCATGACCTGGAGCAGAAAGACTGGGGTTTTTCTGAGTTCTTTCCATAGGTTTTCTTATGCTCATAAAAACCATCCTTCCACTCTGTCCTGGATGAAAGACACTGACAGTGGCTGACAAACAGCCCAAGTCCATGTTCGTTCTGGTGTCACCCAGTTTTTCCTTGGTCTGAATGAAATTGTAGCTGAATTGGACATGAAATTGTAGCTACCTTCTGACCACATGGGAGAACATGAGGATTGCATGAGATGAAGCAGGCTCAGTCTGCTTCACAGAACCGCAGAATCACAGAAAAGAAATGACCTTTAAGATCATCTAGTCCAATCATTAACCTCACACTGAGAAGACCTTGACTAAACCATATTCCTCAGCACTACCTCTATGTGACTCTTGAATACCTTCTGGGAACTCAACCACTTCCCTGGGCAAGCCCTTCCAGAGCTTGATAACTTCACGGTCAGCCTGGGGCTGAAAGCAGCACAGTGTCACACCTTATGATGCACTTCATGTCCATCGCTTTGGTCCGAGAGAGTAAAATGCTGATCGTTCAGTTCATCTTCTTTGTACAAAGAATCATTCCTGAAGCACAGTATGGCCATACTGTCTGCTCCATGTGCTCACTGAGATGCCCCATCAACTCTACTTGTCTACAGGGTTTCCTTCTAGGTACTGAAGTCCTATCTGAATGGCTGTCCACCTTCACCCATTAAAAAAAATCAAAATATTGGTTATAGATGATCTTGCTGGTTTAGCTAAAACAGGATCTAGCCAGCACCCAAACCTATTGGAGCAGCCCACAGAGCCCATGTACACATAACAATTTCAGTGGTAATACCTCCCAGGGAAGGTCAGGAAAAAAGAATATGAGGCAAGATTATCTATATAGATAGTTTGTATGAATAGCTAGAAGTATTCTGGAAGACAGTAGTTTAATACAGGATTTGTAGAATGATAGTAAGAAAAAAAGCATAGTTGTAACAGCCCTGGAGCTGAAAAACCTCTCAAGCTGAATGAAAGCCTAGCACTGTCCATCTAAACCATGACTGGTGTACAAGCAGAACCAGAAGACAAAGTTCCAGTCCTCCAGTGCTGGAAGACACTGAGAGTCCTCCAATGTTGGTACAATGTGCAAAGCCCTCCCAGAGCACTGGTTGTCAATTAAGGTTTCTGGAGAACATCTCGGAAGTTCAACGTAGCTTGTGACAGGACTGAAGAGAAACTGAGGAAAAGGTTGAAATATTAGCATGCCATGTTGCACCTTTAATGAGGTCATGACCAATGGGTAGATTCGGTGAACAAAACATCAGTATTGACACATTCCTGCTCATTACATTTTCATTCTTGTACCTTGAGGACGTAGCAACGAGACAGAAGCTCTTCAAAGAGGACTTTGTTGACTTGTGGGCAGGTGGCGAAGAAGCAGCAATGTGTGTACACAGTGTCAGTTCATCCAAAATGATGGAGAAAGCAGTGAAAAGTCATAACTCTGTGGAAGAAAAACCTGTTAGAAGAGTCTCAGGGGAGACTCCCATACATGTAGGCTGATGCAGATCAGAGAAGGTAATTACATACATAAGTCTGTGTTATTTCCATAAAGGAGCGCTATGGTCAACAGCAACATTGAGAAGAAAGCACAGTAATTTCATTTTAAAAAAAACCCCACATTTTTCTGAACGAGTAAGTCTCTGAAGAATATGATTTGGGCCACAAAAAGGAAGTAGTAGACTGGAAGGAGAAGTAAGATTGAATTAAATTTCAGATAATACAGTGTGCAATTACTGTAACACTGGGAGCAATCTTGGAAGGTGTTGGTTTCCCTCCTTTCACTGCAGCAAATGTGCTATGTGACTTACACAAGAAGTAAGTCACGCTACTCCCCTTTGCCTTCTTCTGACTCTCTAATTTAGAATGACCGGTGTTTTCTGCCTGAGCCCCCTGAAGGGGGAAAACATTTTTCCCCCAAAAAATATTCTTGAAAGATAAAAACTGGTCTTTGTGGAGACTAAGGGTCATTTTTGATGCATCTTGTGTACAAAAACATCTTTTGGAGAAAATGTAAGAAATATTTCTTGATAATCTTCAAATAGAGGGTTCGGTCTCAAATTTTAAAAGTATTGGAATCATGAAAGCTTTTATTAAGAATTCTAAGATAAAGAGAGTCACAAAATGCTTATAATGTTGTAGCTAATTCAAATGGACTTTTTTAGATTTACAGTCTTTGAGATTTTGACTTTTCAGTCAGTTCTGGAACTTGCACGCCAAGGAGTCCTGGATCAGCAGGGAGCCCTGACATTGTATAGGAGTCTGAAAGCTCAAGGGCGAGTGATGGGACCTCCTTTAGAGTCATCCATCCCCAGCTCTCCTCCAAAGCCTGTAAAAAGGCAAATCTACAGAGCTGTGGAAGGAAGCTGATAAGGAGATCAGAGAAGGGAAGTACAAGGACCAGATGAACATGTTGAGAAGTAAAGTGTTCTGAAAGCTCACAACAGAATTAAAAACTCAATCAAGTCAGAACCCAATCAGTGAAATGGGGGAGAACAGTCTCCCTTTGGACCATGCTGTGCCCATCTGATGGCACAATGAAACACATGGAATGAGAAGGTGTGCGCCTTTTCCTGCAGCTCCACAGGGTGCTCAGGAAAGCTGGAGAGATGTGTCAGACTAAATCCCGTCACCACAACTTGCCTCTATAAAACGTTCCTAAGTTGGAGGTGTATTTTCCACCAAACTAGCAGGAAAGGACAAGAAGAAGTCCCAAAAAGGCACCTTTAAAGACAGTAGGGCTTGGAGTCCTCTTTTTTCTTTTTTTTTTTTGCAAGGCTTTTGGACATTTACATGGGCATCTGTTCTCAAGCACACCAAAGGCAGTAAAGAGTTAAAATATCAGTGAGAGCAAAGACAGCAGAAAATAATAACATAAGCCAGTAGCCCACACAGATTCAAGAAAGTGTCACTGGTGTCTGCTGTGAGCAAAAAAAAAGCCACTAATACACCATGGAGAGATTACGCCATGGAGAGATTCCACCATGGAGCTAGAAAGTCTGTTTTCATCAACCTTTGTGGTTGCTTCTTTCAGACAGTTTCCCCATCTCTGTGGTCCTCATGCCCACTCACACGGCCACCCCATTTCTGTCACTGCAGGATCATCTCCATCTCATGCAGAGGCACATGAGCATTGTCGAGAAGCTGTGCCACAAATTGTAGAGATGAATTGCTTGTGCTTCAGCTTCTGTGGGGAAAACGCACATTGAAGACAGCCTGCAAAATTGGTGTACTCCTTCCATTTCCTCTCTCATTTAAGCTCATTATCCTTGCATGTCTCTCCCTGAAAACTGTGAATTAGCAAGTTGTCAAGGTGAAAAAACTCTGCCCAAACCGTGAGAATGGATGTGCTCCAGACAGCCCTGCTGTTACCATCGAGGGACTTGCACAGGACTCAGTTGCACTGAGATTTGATCTTTAAAATGACTGACCCCAAGGTGTTTGCAGGTATCGGTGTCCTGGGACCTTCTGAACTGCCTGTGCAGGTTTCCAGAGTGCTTAGGGAAGAAATGTTTCTCTAGGTGAATATTAGAGCACATGAATTTCTGATGTTTGAGTTGGGAGAACTTGGAAATCCAACATTAAAGGAAGCTAAGTCTAACAATACCACGAGAAAGTGAGCTCAGGGCTACAGAGAAGGTTTCAGAGGCTACAGCCAAGAGGAGGTGTCAGAGGGACCTGGATGCACATGTTGAATTCCCTCCCCTACACACACACATAACTGCCAGGGTGGGAAACCTCCTTCCCTGTGGAGCACCTGAGCTCAGCCCCAAAACTCTCAGGGGCATCTCAAGACCATTTTATCATCACTTCAATCCAGGAAGCCAATTTGGTTTCATTTTGATACCATCCCTCCACCATCACCATTTTCTTCACAGAAGCTTTAAATAATCATTTTGATGTTATAAAGAAAAACCAACACAACAGAGAACCCAAAACAGTAAAAAAAATCAACAACAAACTCACAACAACAACAACAAACCAACAGTAACAAGTAAAATCCCAACAAACAATGAACTCCAAATTAGAAATGGAGAAAATAGCTTTAAAAGGTAGGAAGTTTGTATTTACTGACTGACTAAATCAACTACTTTAAAAGAAAGTGGATTGAAATGTTACTGGGGTTTTACAGGGTTGGGGTTGGCCTTAAGTGGGAGAGAAAACCAAGAATAACAGAAATGCCCTAATGAAAAATGAGATGCACTGAAAGTCCCCAAGAGCTCTTACAATAAACCTGGGTCGTTTCATTTCCAGACCTGTGGCAAGAAAGAAGGATACAGAGGAGCTGAGCACTCGATAGGTACATGTAACTCAATACAGGGACATGACGGACAGTGTGAGGCAGAGTGCAGTTGCAAATAGGTCAATCAACGTTATCTTCATAGCTTTTATTTTTGGAGGGTGGACTTAGGGTGCCCTGGACCTAGTTGAATAAAAAGCTTTGCAATTAGCTCAAGTAAATCAGCCCTTGCTTTGAATTTCCTGCTGTAACCATATTTGCTGTCCCAGCTTCCTCAGTTGCTACTGTAGTTTTCCAGCATGGAGGCCAGCAGAACTTGCAGGCACAGGGTCCCATTGTTCTGAGCTTTTTGCAGAGGCTGATGCAAACATGGTTGCTAATCCCAAGCCCTTTCCACCCTTCCTGGGGATAGTTCTGATCTGAGCTCTCATGTCAAAGTTGTGCACAAAGGTTGCTGGTTTCAAACAACTGCCTCTGGATGGAGAAAGTGCTGCATCACCAGACACCTGGTAACAAAGGGGAAATAAAGCAAGAGCCAATGCTACCCCGCACCTGATATTTATCATGAGCTGAACTTTGTGCTTTTGAAAAGCTCTATCCTGTAGGACTCTGGGGGACTCACTCCAGGCTGGGTTATCCTTTGATAATCTTGGCGAGCTGGGATTCAAGGCTCAGTAAAGAAGTGCTTCTTTTCCACTGTCCCTGTCACACGTCTGCCTGGAGTGGGTGTCTCCTGCTGCTAAGCAAGAAAAAGTGTCTCTCAGCCCCTGCTTGCCATGAGGAAATGTTTGCCCCAAGACTCCCTTATAGGGTCTTCACTGCTGTTGTTGGACCATCAGAAGATGCAAGTGAGTTGCCACAGCTGAGACAAATCCTCATGGTCTCAGCTGGCTGAGCTACACAAAGCCCTAACCAAAACCATTCCCAGCCCATGCAGCACAGCCCATCCTCCCCCTTTACTGTCAATGGGTTTTGAAGCACCATTCAGCAGCGCTGAGACATTGAGCTGAGCCAAGCAGTCCAGGCACAAAGTCAAAAGGTCGTTTGACTGGGAACGTTACAGCCCAGCTACCACCAGCCCAGAACAGTGCACACAGGCATCACTCATCAATGGGGTTTTTCAGTACTGGTTTGAGATGAAAATAGTCATCAGAAATAGCAGTGGGGATAAGAAATAGGCACCTTCACAGACCAGGCTTGTAGCCACAGAAATCTTGACTTAATGGAAAACCACAAGTGTTTGTAAGTGGCAGTTTCTGGAGACAATGCGTTTGTCAGCCCTCCCTGGAAACCTAGGGGTTCCTCAGGCTTGAACCCAGCTGGGGGTTTCTTTCTTCATTGGTTAGTGAAACAGGCCTTCAGGTATCTGAGAAAAGCCACTTCTTCACTGTGAAGGTGTTGAGACTCCAGAGCAGATTGCCCAGGGAAGCTGTGGATGCTCCATCGCTTGATGTATTCAAGGCCAGGTTGGATGGGGCTTTGAGCAACCTGCTCCAGGGGGAGGTGTCCCTTCAGGGATAGGTGGAACTGGATGATCTTTAAGGTCCCTTCCAAACCAAACCATTCCATGGTTCTATGACACATACTGCTGCTGCTGCTGAAGGTTAATCTGGATGGGTAGCCCCATGGCTGACAGCCATGTAGAGTATGAAGGGCCATTTGGGATTAGGAGCAGCCTCACCAGCTATCAAGGTACTCATGATACATCATGAAACATCACTCAGCCCAAGATCATTCTTGTCCTGTGAATTCCATATGGAGAGAACATGTGGACACAGAGCTCCTGCTTGATTTGGGAGAGGAAAGCTCCTTTCCAAGCTAAGGGATGAACCAGGGAGAGATTCAAAGGCCAGGGAGAAGGCAGTGCCCTTAGTGGTCAGGGCTGGGCAGGTCCTTCTTGTTTCCAGATTGCTAGTCAAGTGTTATTAGCTCACCTCACCTTTCTTTTTGTCATTTCAACCACCAAGCAGATTCTGAGAACACAACCATTGGCCAGCCTGACGCCAGATGAAAAATACCATTTAAAAATATCTTTAAATCCATGATATTTTAAACTCACTCATCTGGAGTATGAGCAATGATCACTTGATGTTGACAGGACCAGAGCTGGTCATGCTGGCTGTGATTTGGGAATCATCCCACCATCTGAGCTATGAGGAAAAGAACACAGCATCAGGAGAAAGGAGGAAAGCAAGAAGGAAAGTGGACAGTCTGACAGCAGGGACACACCTGTATCCTTGGGGGAACACAGGGTGCCCAGGATCTGTGAGTCCTCAAAGAAAAGGCAATGACAGGAAATTCGAGGAGAAAATGGAGAAAGGCATTACATCCAGACTGAGACAGAAGCATGATGTCCCAAGTGCCCAGTCCTGTTTCAAAGGAGTCCCCATGGTGGCAGCACTGGGAGCCTGAAACTAAAGAGATGGTGGCGATTCTCCATCCAGAGACAGTTCCCATCGTGGGCAGGGATGTCCTACATGGCACTGGATCCTTTCTGCAATGCCAGACCTTACAGAGGGTACTTGAGGTGTCTAGTAGACAGAAGGCATGGTGGTGACTGGGATGGGGTGGAAGAGGTGACAGCAGTGTCAGGATGGGCTGAAACCTTCACATAATAGCTGTAGTGTCCCATCTGCAAGGGATGGGACACTCACTCCTAGCTCCTTATATGCTGGGTGGCAGAGCCCCAGCGCCAGCCTGTCTGTTAGGGTGCGAGGCCACCCTGCCCCAGAAGTGCGTGACAAGCACGACGTGCTCCTCTCGTAAGAGAGGAATGGCTGCACAGCTCAGCAGCCTGTCACCACTTTGGGGGACTGCTCCAGTAATAGCTTACACTGGTAGGTGATGACAATCCTGCCTTGGTTTGCAGATGCAGCTGTCTCACTGAGTTAACCTTTCTTCTTTCTTCTTTATTTCTTTTTTAGTCCCCTTCGGTTTATGCCGGTGAGTCAGGAGAAGATGCTGATCATGATCACTAAGAAGTGAGTTCTCAGTTGTAAGTCAGCCAAGCGTGTTGTTGGCAGAGATCAAAGCATGTCCTTGAATGGATGAAGCAAAGCCTGGCGGAAGAGTTTGTGGTGGATGGCCAGATTTGCTTCACAGATGATATTTCTCCCTCACCAAATCCTACCAGAAGGATTTCCAGCCACAGTTATGATGCTGTTGGCCTTCTGCTGACAGTAATTTTTCCTCTTCAAAACCCAAACCAAAGATAAGGAAAAAATTAAATCAGGATGACCTCAGACATTGGAGTTCTGGCTCCCAGAGCATCTTTAGAAACTGTTCTTGGGATCACATTGTATACAGTTTTGAGCCAAACTAGATGTAATAGTTTCTTAGTGTTCCCATTAGCTTTGTTGTTTATTAAGAGCAGTCTCCTGATAGTCCTGTCTTCCAGTCCTCTTCACGCACCTTCAATCTCTTTTGGATCTAAACACACAGCTCCATGTCTCCTGTGCTTTTTTGCTAAAGATCGTGTGAACTTAGCTTTTCTTTTGGCAGGCTTCATAGATGCACCCGAGGATCTCAAAAAATAAAGCCACAAGAGTTCCAGTACCAACTGAATAAATCTCTTCTTTAAGAAAGTTTTCCTGCTCGTGCCAAGGTGATTGTATCACAACTCTTAAAATTCTAACTAGTAGTAACAAAGCATCATCCTTTTTGGTAATTGCAGTTAACCAAATGTTCTTATGTTTTTTCTGTCCCTCCACTGTGGGATTTGAGCTAAGGGGATAGCTGATGGGACCCAAATATTTCCAGTCTTGAAAAAAAAAATAAATTCCTCAATCAGAACATTCAATTTCAACAAGTATCTCAGTGACAGATGGGACTTCCCATTACAGGCCACTTCCTCTGTGAGAAGGAATCCACTAATATCGGAAGCACAATGCACGGCCTGTGCAGCCTCTCCACGCTCATCTGGTCCCCTTAATATGTCGAATGTGAAATTCCATCTGGTAACCATGTGCATTCAAAACACATTTATGTGGAGACAAATTACATAGCTGTAGGAGGCAGCTCAGAAGCTCCATTCACAGTGCCATCAAAGACAGCAGGGAAAGGGTACAGGAAAACCTTGCCTTTGAAATGATACCAGTTGCATCCTCTCTCATGATTGGCAAATGGGGATTTTATGGGACTGTGAGAGATGGGGGTGGTGAAGGAATAAGGTTTTGGTTGCTTGTTCTTTTATGGAGCCTGATTGTATCCTGCCCTGTTTGCAATAAGAACTAATGGGCAGCAAAAGAGCAGTTGTCTTGCAGGGTCCTGTCTCTGGTAGCAAGCAGAGGTAGCAGAGGTGGTGCTGAAAAACCTGGAGGGACTGTATTGGTGCATGACTCTCAGTAAGTTGCTTTTTGATCTGGTGTACTAAATATGATCCTTTTGGTTCAGCTACCATGCTTTGATTACAGGCTGAAAGCTGCATGCGTACTTAAATGCATGAGCAAATATAGGGAACTGTTTCTTGGAAAGCGAGCTCTCACGGTTTAATTTATCTCACTTATCCCTCCGGTCTGGCAGCTTATAAGTAACTGCTATGATCAGAGACAAGTTGTTTCCCATTCTATCTGGAGGGAAATAATAGTTTCACAGAAAGGGATCTGACACTCTCTGTACCTAAGTGTTTCGCACATACAGAACATTTGAAAATCATGATTCAAGTGCTGGGTGTCAGGCAAGGAGCCAGCCTTTGCTTTTTGTGAGGAATCTGCTGCCTGGACCTGGGCCAGCACGATGTACCATGGATCAGGTACATACTGCAGTTAATGAGGCAGTGAGAACACAACTATCATTGTGTTCTTCATAATAGGAACTAATGGGGCATTGCTGAAAAGTGAATGATGCCATGTATGTAATTGTTAGACGGATGTGTGAATTTAATAGGGCACAGATTAGAAAGTAATCAATAAGTCTGGACCATAGCCTTAATGGAGCTGATACGGTGGAGAAATACTGGGTAGCAGAACTGTCTTTGCAAAACAGCTGAAACTCCCAGATGGGGTTTCCAGGTTGCCTTCAGGAGAGGCTGAGGAGGGTGCCTTATCCCGAGAACATAGCCTCTGGAGGAGGGACCCTCCAGAAAGCTGGGTCTTCTCTGATGTGAGATACCACCTTTGACTTAGGGACTGACAGCTGCAGTGACACTGCTCAGAAGCGTTTCCCTTTCTTCTCACCAGTGATTTCTGTGCTTGCTGGGATCCTTGTAGCCCACTGCTTTCTGACTTACCTGGTCCAGTGTGACATTGCTTAGGAGCCGCCACCCTAGCAAGAAGCGTTGCATCGCATGGGATGACAGTACGAGCTGGGTTTTTGCAAACTGATCTATTGGCTACAAAGATAGGTGGGGTTTGAGTGAAAGCCCAACCCAGAGGGCTTTAGAAAACTGTCTGTTGAGCATGCATGGGCCATGGCTCCAGTGATACCCCTGGGCTGGGGGAGAGTTGCACCATGGTAGGGTAACTCCACCTTCTCTGGACGCCAAGCTCGAGTGGATCTGTCCTGCTGTCTGTGACGAACTCTTTGTAGAACAATGTGGAAAGAAGCACGATGCATCCTTTTAACTGAATGACTCTAGCTTAGGTAACAGTATTTTGCTCCCCGTGGTGCTAAGCAAGGCATAAATCCTTTGAGAATTGAAGTAATAGACATAAACCCTCCCTTCTCTTCTTCCCCCGTGACTCCACTCTTTTCCACTCCTGTATTAATGGATATTTTAAATCTGGAAGGAATTCAAGAGTCTGTAGTAGGTAGTTAAACATCCAGATGTATCAGTAATAATTATGCTCAGCTTGGGGAGGCGAGGCACTTGAATAACAGGCATGGTTTCCATGGATGGCTACAAGATTATAAACATAAAATTTATAAGTGCAATGGGAACATTTGGTTTATTTTCTCTTCTCTTTACAATCACTGCAGTTTAAATTGAAAACAGTGAAGGGTAGCAGAGCCAGGCAACAACCTGAAGACTGTAAACAAAATAATTCATGTCTTACTGATGGGATATGGTCATATAATCAGTAAATTAATTTAGCCTACTCTAGTTTCGCCATTAACTTTCTATTTTCTCATTTCATTGGCATTTCCCTGCCCAGTTTATGTCTCTCCTCAATACATATTGTGCTATAAACCAGAAGCAAATATCTTGAAGGGTAAATAAAGAGGTAACGAGTCTACAAAAAGATGTTATTGGGGTGCATTAACTTCTACTTACTATCCTTTAAACTTTTCTTGATCCAGGATTCATTTTTACTCTTTGATCAGTTTCCAATATAAAAATAAAATGCAAGACAGTAGATTTTTACATTGTGTCCTTAGTACCTAACAGCACCAAATGTTTCCCTGAGACAAGACAAGTATTTACGACCCGGAAAGGGAGGGAAGGCTTGCAAGCCTGAGGGTATGAAATCAGGGTGACTCAGAACAGAAGCTGGAAAATTACTTCTAAAAGTCCTCGGAGCCATGTCTTGGGCAGTTGCTGATCTAAGCCATGGTCTGGCAAGAGAGAAACCAATAATTCATATTGATTTAAAGCCGTCTTTGCTACAAAACAAAGCAGACACCTGATATCCATGTGCAAAACCTGTTTGTGCAATAGCACATCTGTGAACGTGTGCAATTAGTGCAATTAGAGAGCAATTTATATGTAAATGCCCATCCAGTCAAATGTGCCTTGACTTAATTTGTGTATGCACTGGAATATCATTTCTGAGGGGGGTTCTGCATTTCCAAAAATCTACTCCTTAATGATTGAAGGCAAGTGTCCACACAATCTAGACCACATTGGATCCCCAGCTTGCAGCGCTCTGACAGGGCAGGAGCAGGAGCCAGCACGGTGCCAGGATGAGGAGTTTGTCCCCAGGTCCAGTGCCACTCCCAGTGTCTGTGCTGGGGGCAGCAGGATTTGGCTCACAGGAGCCAGGTTGTCCCTTGGCTGGGCTGCTCTCCTCCACTAGCTCTTCTATTAGCAAGGTCTGTGAGATGAGCCAGCCCAATGCCATGCTCAGACCCTACTAATGATCATAGAACCATTTTCGTTGGAAGAGACCTTTAAGATCAAGTCAAACCATTAACGCAGCACTGCCAGGGCACCACTAAACCATGTCCCTCAGCACCACATCTACAGGGCTTTGAAACCTCTCTAGGGATGGGGACTCCACCACTGCCTTTGGGCAGCCTGGGACAGACCTTGATGACCCTTTTGGGGAAGAATATTTCCTAATATCCAACCTAAACCTCCCTGGTGCAATTTGAGGCCACTTTGTCTTGTCCTATCACTCGTTCCTTGGGAGAAGAGACCAATCCCACCTGACTCCAACCTCCTTTCAATTAGTTGCAGAGAGCGAGAGGATCTCCCCTGAGACTCCTTTTCTCCAGGCTAAACAATGCCTAGTCCTACTGCTTCTGCCCAGGAAGGGTGCTCGAGGATCTCTCCCCAACCCCCAAACCCTGACAGGCTGGTCCAGCACCAAGGGACACCTGAGTACGTCCAACTGCTGCTCCATGCTTGCCTGATGCATCTGTTCTTCACTGCCATCTATGACTCCACAGTGATGTGTATAATCTATCCAGGGAAAGTGGGATCTCCTGTGAGCCACAACCCGAATCAGATTTGGCTCTGGTCTTCTACAAGAAAGTAAAGCTGGGAGTTTGTGCAGAAAGGTATTGCCCATAGGCCATTACTGTTCTGATAAAGATTAGGCTGTTACTCAGGATTTATGCCTTGGCCCTCACCCACGGTCCTTAGGTGACTGTCAGTTCCTCATCAGCAAAAAGTTACATGGCAAAACTCCCATGTCTTTGACCTGCATCCAAGCACAAGAGGACCTCAGCATCTCCAGCTGCAAGACAACCTCCTCGTTCATCTCTGCCTTACCGGCTGAGGAATCTGGGTTGGTAGAACAGGTAATTGGCAGTGCACGCCAGCAGTAGGTTAGGTGCCCTAAAACACGACCTCTTCTCCCAACAGAGGTTAGGCCAGACTGCTGAAGTCTACGTACAGGGAGGGGATAAGCAGCAGTTGTGTGAGACAACATGCAACTTGTGCACCCAGGTTTACCAGGAAGAGGATAAATTTTAATAGCAGGAATATTTTAACTGTTCAACATGTAAACAACATTCCAGGCTGATCTGATCAATGCTGCTTTGCAGACCACATTTGGTATGGTGCTATATATAGTGTTCCTGGAGTTTTATTTAATAGGACGGTACATTTGATCCTAATGTGCCATCTCAGAAGTAATGAAGCAGAGAAGATCTTTATCTTCTGTGAAAGTTGCAGTTATTGGCAACCATTCAGAACAACAACAGAAGAAAAAAAGAAGTAACAAAAAAAAAGTAATTGCACAATCTTTGGTGATATTGTATTGCTAACTGATTTTAGTGAGAAGCTTGGGTGGTTTTCATTCTGAGTTAATCAGGCAATGGACCATATATGTTGCAAATACATCACTTTCAGACACTCTCCACATATTGACAAATACAATTGCCAGGGCTGCTGCCTGAACCAAAGCTTTCTGTGTCTTTGGATCCCCCTTTTGGAGCAAAATAAATAAATAAATAAATGAGCAGAAGAAGGAAGACTCTTAACAATGTGCTAAAAGCCTCCCTCTTCCTAGAGTACCTCACAGTTTGCTGTTCAGCTGCATTATTTTTGAACAACCGATGCAGATGGCACAGGAACTCGTGTGTTTGTGATTGCTCAACACGCTAAATATAGAAGCTGGGAGTGAAGATGGGGGCCAAAATTCAGGAGAAGGACTCAGTAGTGAAGTGATTTAGTGCTGCTACCAGTAACGCAGGAGCTGGACATCTTATGCATGGCATGAGAAGATCTCACTGACTGCTAATCCCAAAGTGTGCATGGGTCAAGTTGCTGATGAAAGGGCAAACCAGGAGCTGCTGAAATGTCAGAAGGTGCTGGGGAGATGTCTGCAGGGTTAGCTCTGCCCCCTGAACATGTGTCTACATGACTCCAGGATGGTGGAGGCTTCTTTCTCCAGCTAGGACACACCGAGTGTTCACATCCTCCCTCCAAGGAGAGCACATAAGCCATGGGGCTGGATCCACGCTGAGAGAAGGAGGCAGCACCAAGGCCTGGAGCCAGGCAGTGAGTTTCCACTGCACCCTCAGTCTTAAGCTAAGTGAGAATGGGGAGGAAACTGCAGGTAAATTTAGGGTTTTGAGTAGCTGCATTTTGAGTTTGTGCCCCTAAATGCTGCTGCAGTTGCTTATACCCCTGTTGTGAATCTAGTTCCATAAACTCTTTGAACAGTAGGCTCTCCTAAGGGTTGGATAAGCAAATCCTTCTCTCTCCCTAAGGATTTTTTAAGTTGCATTTTCTGAATGGCAGAAGCCCAGGTTTATATGCCCAAATATATGTGTAATTACGGACTATGTACACGAGGATGTGTGCCAGATGTGTGCAGGGAAAAGAGGTACCACAAGACCCCCCGCTTTGATTCCTGGCCTTAAAGTGACAAAGGCAGCTATGGGGACAGCTGCATCCATGTCCCAAAGTCAGCTGAGAAATAATCAGGAGGTAGCAGTGGATGGATGGTTTCCTCACTGATGGTAACAATGGCAGAACTTCTGGCAGGGCTGATTTCCCCACTTTTCCGTCACTTTCTGCTGCTATGTTTGTTGCACTCAAGCTATGTCCAGCCCATACACATGAGGAGCTCCTGGACCATGGACTTTGAGGTCATCTGTTTTCAGGCCATGCCTTACCCCACATGATCAGACGAGTATTTTTCATCTATGAGCATTACCAATAATTGGAAAGTCAATGAACTGTTACTGCACAATAGGACCTGTTATCAAATGGTCACAAGAGCTTCATCTCACAGGGTCATGGGTCGGAAATCCACCAATTTTCAACAGCATTCCATATAAGATATTCAGAACCAATCCGAATCCCTTTGTCTACCGATAACTCATTTGTGGGTCATTCAATAGGTTTTAGAAAATGATGTAGCTTTGAAAAGCCCTCTGAAAGTTTCCTGTCCCACTTCCAGCTCAGAGCAGGGCCCACCACAAAGTTAGGTAAGGTTGCTCAGGGCCCTGTCCAGTCAAGTTCTGAAAAATTTCAAAGGATGGGGATTCTTGGTGTCTGACTTGCACACAACACACGTAATGTGAAATCCCCCTTGTGTATTTACATTGACTGACTGCAACAGTGTGGAATTTCACCAGAATTTGGCACATCAGCCCAGCTGGAGGCTTTGCTGATGCTGCAAAGGCTATGGGAATGACCCTTCTCACAGAAACTACCCCAAAAAAGTATCACAAAGACTACTCCTTCCCAACATGCAAGAAACCAAACAAACAGCTTGCCTTTGGCAAAGTTCAACTGGAAATGTCCTCGAAACAGAGGCACAGCCAGTGTTGGCATCATGGGCAAAGACCTGGCTTGGACAATGAGACCATGGGCATCGTGTCAGGAATCTGCAGTGCCTTGTTCCTCCCCAGGCAACATCAAACCTCTAGCTTTCCAACTGATGAGTTAGCCTCATCAGTTAACTCCTCAGCTTCTGTCTCCTGAAGATACCTTTGTCCAGTACCATTGCAACCTGCCTTCGTGTCCACTCCTAAAATCTTAAGTGAAAAACATCCTAAAAGGGAAAGTGATATCCTCCATGCTAAATCTCCTTGTGTGATCGTTCACACCTCATTAACTGCTTGGCCACTGGGGTCTTCACAGTCCTGGAGACTGGGTACCTGCCCTCAGTATTCTTCCATAAGGGGAGTCCAGGATGAGCATGAAACTCGTCCTCCATGGAGCTGGGAGGGAATGCAGCTCCCTGCAGCCTGCTCCAGCTCTTCTGGCTTTTTGAGGGTATTTCCTGGGATTTTTGAGGTCTCTGCTGATTTGAATCATGTTACCGTGAAGCTCTCTGCAGGCACTGCGACTGTGTTCAGCTGCTTCCCCCCCTCTGTTTTGTCATGTAAATGTCAACATGAATCATCAGGACAGAAGAAGAGTATGAAGATGGCTGAGTTTCCTGCCCCAGCAGTGACATTTAGAGCATTATTCAAGCCAGCCATCTTGAGAGAAGGGACATGCAGGAGCTCGTCGGAGGATCCGAATCACTTGTGAGGAGTCTCATTGGAAGGCGTGTGGTAAAGGGCGGCTGATCAACAAAACCGTGCATAAATATGAGGGTGTCTCAGCCTGACTCACAGCACACACACCTTCCCTGGGGGATTTCCAGAGACCTCTCACCGGTTCCCTGCCTTGGGGCAGCTTGGCTGCAGCTCTGGCCACTTTGAGAGCGCTTGTGGAGGGCACATATATCCCACCCTCTTCACTGTGCTTTCACCCCAAGGACTCCAGGGTGTCCTGGCACAGCCCAGCCTTGGCCATGTTGCCAAGCACCCAGGTGAGGTGACTCCATCCACACCCTGCTGTCACGACCTCGCTCTTGCATCGTGGTGGTAACTCTTTGAGTTTTCCTTGGGAGAATGGCTGTTCCAGTTAATCCACATATTTAATAGGAGAGAGGCTGCTGAACTGGGAGAGTTGTTTTCCATTTTCTTTGGGTGAATTACGCAAAAGAGCTCCTGTGCTCCTACTCCCTGCTTCCAGCACTCAAGCTCTGGTTGCCATCTCAGTGGTCCCAGTGAAACCCATGTTTTTCAGGGGTTTATTACAAAGAATGACAAAATTCCCGTTGGGGCAGTAGCTCGGCAAGCACTTAATCAACACAAAGAAGGGGACTAAGTTTTAAATGATCCAATTTCAATCATCTCCCTCAGATATATTCCTAAAATTTAAATGAAGGAAGATTATTTTCTTTTTTAGGGAAACTAAATTAAAAATAAAAATCCTCCCTCCAGCCCCCATACTGGCAATTATTTCTTCCATCCTAAAAACCTGGTACAGCCACTCACTGGAGTGAACCGAGCTGAGCAACACAGTCTAAAATCAGTAAAAGCCCCCTTAGGCAACATCTTTTAGGTTCGCTATTTTCTTCTCTGAAACTTCTCTCTGTGATTTGTGGTGAAGGAATCTTTCTCTATTTTTAATCACCTTCATCATCCCTCTCCTCCCGGCTCGGAGACTCCTTCTCGGGAGCTGCCTGCCTGTCTGTCTGTCGGTCACGGCGAGCTGGTGCATTCTGAAGAGTGACAGATTGCCAGTTGGAAGGAAGGCGCAGTCTAGGAGTGCAGTCTTTAGCTGATAATAACTATTTCATCAACATCAGCTCTTCTGTTTTACAAAGCGTAATTCATAAAAAGAAAACCCTCTTGGAGATTCTCACAATACATAAAAGCATATAAATAAAATATAAATGAAGAAAACAAGACACATTAATTACATACAGCAGAGCAGGCTCATCTAAAAAGCTTGCTTGTCAGTTTTGATATCCAGTTGGCTGGTGATATACTGCTTTTTATGGCTGGTGGAAGCAAGCTGGAGAATAATCCTATCCAGAGATGGCAGACCAGGGTGGTTTGAGTCTGGAACACAGGGCCATCCAAAGGCCCTGGGGTTAGGAGGACAAGAGAGTCAAGAGGAACTGAATTTGAGGACATGGACCGCACAGAAAGAAAGATGATGGATCCATTTCAAGGTGGGATGGAGTCTTCTGAAATTCAGTGGAGTCTGAGGGTAGAGCTAGCGAAGGAGGCACGAAGCAGGGGAGATGGGATGAGCACATTCGCAGCTAACCGAATGCTGGACAGTCGCCTTCGTGCACAGGAAGGAAAAGAGTGTAAGAAAGGGAATACGAGCGTATTTAAGCCTGGAAACGCTGGTGTAGGAAACATTGTCTCTATGAGACATGGAGAAGCTCTGACAAGAGCCACAGGGGCTAGAAATAATTCATAAGTGATACAGAATTAAGCCGGCCATGCAACTGATACAGAGATGCAGCATGTGTTTCCTCCAGGAGAACAATTTGCCAGTGGTATGGAAAGCAAAGATACAAACTGCCACCTTAAACTTCCCAGCCTTGTGCACGTAGAGCTGACCACCATGAAGAGCATCTCCTGCTGTTTGTGCCCTGCGAGTCCAACACCCAACCCCTTGGCACACAGCCCCCTGCTCCTGGGGGGCTCTTCCACAGTGCCAGCAGTGTGGTGGGCTGAGCTGTGTTTGCAAAAGTGGGAGGTTGGGGGGTGGATGGTTAAGGAGAGAGGCAGGAGGGGCAGAGTTGAAGGGCTGAGATAAAGCCATGAGAAGGACCAGAGGTTAATGGAGTCCTAGGACTGACTACAGCAGCTGTCACTGCTCCTGGGGTAATGGGAGAAGTTCTTCTGAACCCAGAAGGTCGCTGCTGTCTTGTTTTCATGCCATGGGACTGAAGAAGCACCATGGTGGGGCTGAGTGGCAATGAGTGCTCAGTCATGAGGGCTTGGGAAACAGGGACTGCTGTGCTAAAAGTGAGACAGCATCTGGGGAAAATCATGTTTGGCCACATAGGGAGAAATGCTGTGGAGCAGATCCGGACTAGGCAGTCACTAGGTGCAGACTTGACATGACTTCTACTATAGCAAAGACAAAATCTGACCCATATTCTCCACATCTTGGACCCCAACAACATTTGGAAAGTTCCTACATCATCGAGACCTTTGAAAAAATGTTGTGCCATCGTTTATAAACCTTGTGCACAGGCACGGAAATTGAGAAGCTCATCATTTGTGAGGGTAGACCCAGAGGCTATCACTGTGACTATCAGTATGTGTGGGACATGTGGATAAACATATGATCAGATGAGTGTCACAGCTCCCTGGTGCCGTGCCAGAAAGCATCTGTGTCAGCTGCTGGCAGTGACTTTTGCAAACTTGCTGCTCTCTGTATCCCTGAGTTTATCAAAGATCACACAGCAGCCAACAGCCTATCGCAGCTTAAAGACTAAATAAATCTGTGGCTTGTCTCCCAAGGTCTTTCCTCAGGCGCTCTTATCTCTGCCAAGAGGAGCAGAGCTGTAGGAGGGTGGTGGGTTCACACACCCACTGTTGCCTTCTATGCGTTGTCTGAACCCCCTGGGCTGCCCATCTCGTGAGCATGAAGATGGTTTAGATGCCTGGTGAGGGCTGAGGAGTCAGCACAAGGTTCTGCTCCTCTGTTACAGCCACGGGAGTCTCTGGGAAGGAGTTTTCCATGTTGGCAAAAGAGAAGTGACACTTGGGAGTGTTTTTTGGTTTTGGGGATGGCTGGGGTGAAGGGACTGGGGACAAGCATCACCCTACACAGATCTTTGCTGCCTTCAGAACCTGCTAGGTTTAGGTTCAGTACTGGCCTTGGTTCATTCTTCAAAATGTATTCAGACTCATTATGGTTATGTGAGTTTTTTTCAATCTCTGAAAAATATCAGACATACACCTTTCATGATTTGAAGTTAATGCAGTTATATTGAAAATGTTAAAAAATGAAGAAAAAAATGAAAAAAACTCCTCTATTTTGGGCCAAACAAAGCAGTAAGTTTTCCTCACGGGGTTTTCTTCCTATATTTTACTGGTTGAACCAACACTGGGTGGTTTAGATTATGGATCCCAGCTGCTGTGTAGCAAGGTCTGCTGGCGTGTGGACTTTCTGGTTCAGGATGTTAGCAGGGAGGGACCTGCATGGTGGGTACTAAAGCAGCCGTAGGACACTATCTGTGTACCCACAGCTGTGGGTATCTGTGAGAGGGCACCAGAACCCAAGGCTGGGCATTGCCTGTTATAGGTCAACAGCTGCACATAAAATCCTTCCGTGTGCTCCAGAGTTTCTTCATGGTGGCATATAAAGTGTATGAAGACAGCAAAGAGTTTATTTACCTTCCCGGCAGCTGCCACGTAAGCTTCCACTTCTAAGGAATAACAATCCCAAGTGATGCAAAAGCTGATAAAATGAACATTCACACTTCGGATTTCTGCACAACCCTCTAGGACAGGTCTTGCTATGAAATCCTGCAGAGGTGCACAAGGATTTGAAACTTATACCTGTTACCAAGAGATGATCAGGCTGAACAAGGAAAATTTCACACACTGCCAAGTTTCAGACACTTATTTACAATATAGGAAACTGCAGAAAATGACATAGAAATTTCAAGCTGAGATGTGAAAAAATTAATCTGCAGAAAGACAAAACAGATGTTCCTGCCCATTCACAACTTGTTTGGAAATGAAACCTGAGTATTTCTTTGCTGGCAGCAGAACTGCCATTGCTTCAGTCTTGAACTCCACAAATACCTAATTCTGGAGTGGGAAGGGGCAGATTTCTCCTCTAAACTGGAGAGATATCAGCATATGCTGAGGTATAACACGGCCAGCATCACAGAGTTTTAGATCAGGGGGGTAAAAAGGAAGCATCTATATTTCCTTAGCTGCTTTTATTCTTCCTGTGTCCCAAACCCTCTGATCTAGAGCCTGAGCTGGGAAGTGCGGCGGAGCTGTGGCTGGCACAAGCATGCCTGGGCCAGCAGCAGCCCCCAGCTGGGCTGCGTGTGGCAAAAGCCTGTTTAAATGCTGTTAAACTACTGCTAGCTTGAGAAACCCCTGCGGGTCTCAGGTTGTGAAGTGCAAAGACTCCCTCAGCACTAGCTGCTGTCAAATATTAATGCTGTTCCCCTTCCAGCTCTTATTCACAACAGATTTTCATTGCAGCGGGAAATGTTGCTACCCACCAGCCAGTCTGAATAGCAAAAGTGTGGGATTAATTGACAGCTGTAAGACTAAACAAGGAGGCTTCTGACTAAGAAGATACCATTCCCTGCCACAGAAGATGCTATCAGAATCTACACAAAGAGCAGTGAGGGGCAGGAAACTTGCCTTCAAGGACTGAGACTTCAGTATGAAGGAAAAGAGGCTTCTGGTCAGCAACACCACAACCTCTTGACAACACTTGGCCTCTCCTGCCTGGGAGAGTGGTGACCACACACATGCCCCATCAGCACACCATTTCCCCTTGCCTTGAACCACTAAACTCCACTGGCCCAAGCAGGCTGGAGCAGGTGTTCTCCAGTGTGGTCCATCACCTCGCTGCCCATCTTCCCCCATGGCTGGGTCCTGGGACAGCTGCAGAGCTGTGGGCATGGAAGAAACCCCTGCCCTGCTCCAGCCCCCACAGACAGTGATCTCCTGGATAATGCAGAAATCCCCGCGCAGCAGCTGCCAAGCCCACGGCTCACACTGCATCATCTTCACCCCTCCCACACGTCCTTTGTGCTCCTTCTGCCTTCCTGCAAGGTGGCCTTTGTGGGACAGAGCCCTTTGCTAGAGGAGCAGAGCTGCAGAGATCTTGAAGTGCTGATCAGGACAAAGCCCAGGGTTACTCTTGTTCTTAGACACCCCCAGCCTGGCACTGTGCTAGTCTGTACTCCCTCAAGCTTGGCAGTCTGGTCTTGTGCTCAAGCCCAGGAGCCGAGCCAGGCAAGGCTGTTGGGGAAGTAAAACCTCACCAGGGGCCAGTTCTGATGGCAACCCTCTGGATCAGGACCTGACCTCACTTACCTGAGCGCATATCTGAGGTCTATCTCACTAAAAGTCTAGTTGACTCTGGAGTGGAGGATCAGTAGCTGTTTCTTCTCCACCATCTCTCTGCCCCTGAGGAGGCACCTCCTTTCTCCTGCCATCTGCAGGCATCCGGCTCTGCTTGGCAACAGCACAACCTTCTTCCAGCCCTCACGGAGGGGTGGAGATGTGTAAAGGGTGCTAGCTTGCTGAAGGGAGAACAAATCAAGCTGAAGTTCTAACTACACCAGAATCCTCTCCCTCCTGAGCAGCAGTAACAGTCGCCAAGCTGCAAACGTGCTGCAGGACATGGGCCAAGGCTGAGCAGACTGCGATGCTGTACAGGCAGACCTTTTCTGCAACCAAGAAGGCCCAAAATAACAGGGTGCGTGAGTCCTTCCTCCCTCTTTACAGCAGCCTTCATTTCCTTCTGACTCACTCAGTCTGGGTAATGAATTTTCTCTATTAGTCAGAAATCAATTCCTCCTACTCCTGACCAGTAGACGATGTGCTGTGCCATATTATGTTATCTGTACTTCTGTCTGGCCCACCAGAGAACATGGCAGTGGCTGGAAATTTCAAGCTGAAGATACCTGGGAGGCAGTGAGAGCAGAATGGCCTGTGCTCTCTCCTCCACAAACACCAGAAGTGCCCTTTTCAGTACTTGACTGTAAATTTCGGATTTAATCCCACCTGCTCTCTCAGACGGAAGCATCATTAGAAATCTGCTGGATCAGAGGGGACTGGGTGGGGACATGCACCTTTGCTTTATATACCCTGGAAAATGCCCGGAAAGCCTTTATATTTTCAGTGGTAATAGTAGCATATAATTGGTGAGTATCTTTGCCCACATTATCACTTCACTCCTCTTGCAATGCTCAAAAAATAATAAAATTCCAGTGTTACAGATTCTCCTTATAATGGACATTGGCACTTTTCCATAAGCGTGTCTGCATCTGCCCATTACAGATCTTCGCAGTTATGCTGTACGTGTAAATGTTGCAGTGTAGAAATGTTATAAAATCCCAAGGAGAACCACAATGGTTTGTTGAACATACACAACTGCAGTGTCCCAGGGACTTGTGCAATGCATCTAACCAAGCCCTGGAGAGCCATCCAACACTGACACTCCACTGCACGCAACCAGCACAGCCCCAGGAGCGATGCTTTCAGCTCTTCCCTGTTTGCTATCTACAAAATGCTCCTGGTTCCCACCACAGGAAGGTTAATGGCTACAATCACCGAGGGTAAAACTGGGTAAATTCTGGAAGAGCTGACTCTGCAAAGGTAAATGTGGATCTACAAGGCCAGCAGGTCCCTGCTGTCAGAAAAATAGTTTGGGGTCTTCCTTTGGCTGCAGTGGAAGTAGGGCTCGGGAAACAAATGATAAACTCAAGAAACTATACACTTGACTCATCCCACTCATTGCTGTGTGCTTCTTCACAGTAAGAACCATGAATGTGCCAGGTTTTCATATTCAAGACACCCAAAACTCTTGTAGAAGCCAAGGAATTAAAGGACAGGCCCTCCATACGTAATGACAGCTCATTAGAGGGTTTCGTGTGAGACCCAAATACTGCAGTAACTCTGCTGAGAAGCTGCAGTCAGCTGGGCTATTGCAGCCTGCTTTGCAAAGTCAGTCCCAGCAGAGCAAACACCAACCACGGGTTCAGCCTTTCCTGCCTGGGAACACGTGAGTAGAGGAGATGCCAGGAGGGATGCCAAATGTGGTTATTTGGACTAAATTTGTGATGCTTTTGAAGGAAGGCACATGAACAGCTTCATGTGGGATGAATATAGACAGCCCAGCAGAATGGAGCAAAGGAAGGTGCTCTTCTGCAAAAGAGATGATTGGGGACACACACACACACCAAACAAAGAAAAAAGAAGAACCAAAATGGAAAGTCTAAATTACTAGCTCTCAATGTGACAGTGATATTTTCTCTTACAGGCAATAGTGAGGGGTCTGTAAGCCTGTACTTTGCAGTATGGACAAAATAAATCACACTCTTCTACAATCAGCAGCAAGGGTTTCCCAGAAAGCCCAGAAGAGCTCATAATCCTGGATGGCAGGTTGTTCCAGCACCGTCCCACTGTGCCAGGATAACCAGGTGCCATTAAGGCATTAACAGAGCTGCAGATTGTAAGGTCGGAGGGAACACTCTGATCAGAATGAGATACTCGAGAAAATATTCACCGTTCAAGGTGAATCACTCTCAAAAGAGAATTAATGTTAAGGAAGCACTAGAGACCTCTGGCAGAAATAATCTCCAGAAGCCTGGTGTAGTAAGCTGGTGAGGAAGCTGTTTATTTATAGAGCTCAGCAGCTTTGCCTGGTGATTGATAATATTGCTGGTGTTCATCTTCATGTATCATCCCATGTGTGGAGCTGTGGGAAGAATCTAATCCTGTTTCTGGGTTTAGCAGGAGACATGCAGAGCCTTGCTGGAAGTGGTGTTGATGTGGGGAAAAGGCACCATTTACCTCACAGTCCTTCCTGCTGCTTGTGTTGGTGCATGCCAGGGCCCTGCTCTCCCATGGTCCAACTTATTGTATGTCCTGCTTCCCAGTCCTTTGCCTTGGTCATGTTCACATACCAGCCCTCTGACATTGCAGGAATGCTGGAGACCAGCAACTGCCCAAGAAGCAGCTACCATCGTAACATGCATCTTAGCATTTGAAGTGTGTCATGCCCTGTGACTTCCCCATCAACCTAGAGGTGGCAGTTTAGCTGAATGCCAAGTCCCAGGACTGGAAGAACACCATCCAGCTCTCTGTACACTCCATGCAACACAGACCTTGGGATCTGCCAATGAGGAACTGGCCAACTAAGCATGGAAAAGCCATTCAGTATGGGAAAAAGGATTTCCAGGATATCTGGAAGCAGGCAGCCCCAAGCTCTGCTGTAGATGCTCACCTCTCAAATGGCCCCACACATAGGCAAGAATTTAAAACATGACTGTGTAGGGTTAAGAGAGATGAAGGTGGATTCATCTGCATGCACAGTGCAGTGGAGTTCATACCTGCATGTGCATTCACAGGGGAGCAGGAGATTGAAAAGCACATTGCTAAAGATTTTCAGTGCTCCCTCCCATCTCTGTGGCATTATTTTATTCCATCTAATCAGAGCAGATGTATTTTTGCTGCTGCAATAAATTGCCCAGTCTCTGATACATGTCTGAGAGATAGACATAGATGTCTGACAGTGAATTCAGTTTTGAGTCTGTGTTAAGAATTACAGGCCTAAGGGATTCCACTCCAGGAAATCATTCTTTCTGTAAGCTGGTTTTCTTCTGCCTGATAATAACACAGGAAAGGTGAGACGTGGACACACTGGCGTTTTCACCAAGAGCAGGGTATATCAGCATTTGGGCCACTATCTATCCTCAAAGCCAAGGAATCACACCAGCTTCTGAAAGAGTTATCTTCAGGAATGGTCTAAAAAAATAAACAATTTAATTCACACCTTGACTACAGGGTAAAGGCTGAGTCTCCAGCTCAGCAGATGAGGTTTAAGGTTAGATTGGGGGGCCTCAGCCCCACATCTGGCTTCACAAGGTTCTTGATTCAACAGGCACCTATTTGGACAATTAATTTTGTAAGATTTTTCAGAGATGAAAGCAGTGGTGCCCTGCGAATGGCATCGCTCAGAGCAGCTATCGTTTCTCTCCAGCCTCAGTTGCAGACATGGCCACATCTGAACCCCGGGATCAGGCTGGCTTCTGTGGTTAACAGGCCTTGGGAAACTTGTGGCAGCGCCAGAAATCACTAAGGAGCCAAATGGCTTTATATTTACATTTCTGACCTGACCTGTCTTGCTCCTGAGTCCCCATTCCCTGGCCAAAAAAACCCAAACCCCTCGATCTGGGTTTCAGCTTTGGCCAGAGCTGGGCGAGCTGGCCCAGCGTCCCAGCCAGGGCAGCTCCAGGC
>JANHFX010024426.1:36658-52692 GCA_027560015.1 Chloroceryle amazona | reverse complement strand
GGCTAATTATTTTGTGTTGTGTTCATAAATATTCAGCTGAATAGCATTAGCCTATTGCCACTATTAAATGTTGAAATTGCTTGGGACGAACCAGGCACGGCTCACAAGCCCAAGGAAACACTTTGGGGGGCAGGGTGGGGGGGAAGGGGCTGGTAGATTGATTTATTTTTTCCTCACTGCTTTCCCCAAAGATCTGTCTTTTCCTATTTACGTGAAGCAGTTCATATCACCGCACACAGACGCACACACATGCGTACCGAAGAACTGAAGTCACCCAGCAGTCTAAACATGCACAGTGTACACAATATTTTGCTCCCTGAGCTATCAAAGGTGGCTGGATACTACCTTGAATTGACCTGTGGGAGTTGACTCTGCGAGAACATTTTCTCACTAGTAACAAGATACATTTCTTGGTTCTTGGGCATTTTTATTTTTTTTTAATATATATCTTTATAATTCTGCCATAAGGCAGCCATGGAATTGTAAAATTAGCCTGTCATAACAAATTCATGTCCTCATCAAAAGCTGCTGTTGTGCTTCCTCCCAGAATGGAGCATTCACAGACTAAAGCTGCATTATCACAGCCATTTCAAAGTTCAATAGGGTACTTTCAAAAGCAATTCCTTTTAAATGGAGTTTGTTACATAACAGCAAATTTAGACTTACACTTACCTCAGAAAGAAAATCAAATTCTTGAGCTCCTGTTCACTTTTGTCTTCCCTTTTTTTTTTTCTCTGAAATAACCCAGCTGTACTTGGTGCCCCTGCAAGGTTAGAAGGACTAGATAAACCCCTTTGATCACAAAGAGGGGGGATTTTCAAACCCGGGAAAAAAAAAAAAAAAAAGTTGATTCCTCATTTTTAATCTCTCAAAAACTACTCACATGGCTGTCAGACCTGAACGAGGACCTCTTCTGCAGAGAGGTCCAGGGCAGATGGGGATTGAGAGATAAAGATGTCTATGCCAGAGGTTAGGGTTAGAAGAGAAGGGGAAGCTGTAGGTTAGTGATGATAAGGACATTGATGGGAACCTTTCTGAACAATAAAACCTTTATCACTAACCCAGAAATTCTCCTTCTGACATCGTTTTGCTTCTGGATGAACCAAGCCCCCCTGTTGACAGGGTGGAACAAGTTCTTGAAATCTTGTCTCCTTGTATTTCCTTGTTTCCTTGTTCTCCTGATTTTTCTCTTGTCTTAACAACTGCTCTTTCATAATGATGGTCAGAAAAGTGGCCTCCTCGCCCAAGATTTCCATGGAGATGTCCTCTTTGACCATTTCTTGCCCACAAAGACCAGTATAGCCTTTCCCTCTATTCCTCTGCATGTCCAGCTCTCTACCTTGGACAGTCTTGCCTGAGATTCATCTCATTATGGGAGGAGATGAACAGCTTGGTCACCCACAACACAATAAGCCACTGTGAGCATCCTTGGCTGGCAAGAGAAAGGAAGACCTTGTTGAGCATGATTAACCTGACCTGTCTATATTAGGCAGTTGTCATCACAAATATCCTCAAAATCACCTCGATATCATCCTGCAAATCCATGCTAAAGACTTTCCCCTGGCAGCAACCCACAGGTCCTGGGTGCATTAAAACCACCATCTATCCCATTAGCCAATGAAGTCAGGCTGTTTGCTTGTGCTCCCTCCTCTGTCTGTACCCCCTGTTTTATTTTCCCTTGGTTTATGGTTATGCTGTAGATTACAGAGGTGCCATCTTCTAATCAAATTCCTAGGTGAAATCAAAATAATAATAACAATGCTGTTGATGATAGACATCTCCAATTAGTTGTGACAGGTTTTTGATTGGTGAATCCACACAGGAGGATGCTGGCTCATAAGTGTTTAGATTCCTTCCCACTGGAATCACTGGAGGATTTTCCTTTGTCTTTCTCAGGCATTGGCTCATCTTGTAATATAATTTGGGGCCACAGGAGCTGAGCCCTGTTATGGCTGAATCAATCCAGACATGCCAGTTGGCTTTTGTGAGAATTATGGTCAAAACGGTGAGGTTTGAGAGCCTAAAGGCACTTAAACTCAAGATGCTGATCATCCCAAACCATGTGCAAAGACACATTAATTTATACGAGCGTGGGCTGGAAAGCTGCAGGAATTTGAGCCTGTAAGCTCAGTGCTTACCCTGCGGTTAATTAAGGTTATCTCTTTATCTGTCTTTTCATTTGTGGGATCTCAGACAGCAACAGTCCAAGTGAATAGAAGGTGCTCTTAAGTTAACCTTTCTTTTCTTGGCACTTTGGGAAATTATAGCTTATTGATTGCAGATAAATTCCTTACCACCCGATGCTCTAAGTTACAATGTGAAAGGAAGCGAACTGTAACAGATACAGAGCTCTTGGGTCCCCTTGCATGCTGGAGGAGGATTGTTTTATCCACACCCTTCTCATAAAATATGCTCAATAATAAGCAGAGATAATCCTAGAATAGTTTTGGTTGGAAAAGACTTTCCAGATCATCGAGTCCAACCATTAACTCAGCACTGCTAAGCCCACCACTAAACCACGTCTCTCAGTACCTCATCTACATGTCTTTCAAATACGTCCAGGGATGTGGACTCCACCACCTCCCTGGACAGCCTGGGCCACTGCTTAACAACACTGTCAGTGAAGAAGTTTTTCCTAATGTTCAACCTAAACCTGTGAGAAGAAGAAGTACATGGGCTTCACCAATGAGCAGTGTGACCAGTGTGGTGTCTTTGAGGAAGGGTGGGCGTTGAGCATCATGGCAACGTATAGGAACAGATGCTGACTTTTGAATGATAACTGCTGTGTTTTGACTGCAGGGTTTGAATGCTCAGAGGTGTCAAGGTGCTCCTGGTTCTGCTCAGGCTGTAGGAAGCAGGGAAAGTGTAAAGAAGTGAGGGCAAAATGGGAAAAATTGGTTCCCAAGATCAGTGTCACCAACACCACTGGCACATTGGTGAATCTCACCCAGAAACGTGCTTTACACAGTGCTTGAAAAGAAAATTGTCCAAGAGGCTTCCAGGCCCAAGAGAGGACATGGCTGCTGCGGGACAGGCTGGGCATAGGGCAGGTTTTTGCTGTGCTATGCTGAGGGTACCCACAGAGTTGCTCCCAGAGAGATTGTGTTGGCTTTTCGACATGCAAACAGCTATTGGGCAGTCAAAGAAAAGTTCACAGGCCTCTCAAGTTTCGTATCTTGGTTAATCTGCAGATTGATTCAATCTCAGAAGGAGCAAAATATTGGCTATTGGCTGCCAGTCACTCCTTGCTTAATCTTTTCATTATCCAGTTACGTAGGAGGAGATGTGCTGTAGCGTGGAGGTGAAGCAAGGCTAAATAGTGAGTAATAAGGAGCAAACAGTGAAAGCAAAAGGCTGGATATCTTAGCAATAAAGTTCACAGGATGAATTAATGAATGATTTTCATAGAGAAATAAGAAATATTCTCAAAGGAGTTTACTCACAATGAACAATTCGATCAGATCCAGCCTGAAGAAAGGAAAAGGGTCAGAATAAATAGTCCTTCTCCAAAAGGAAAGGCTATTAATACTGCAAAGTCTTAATGGCTCACACGAGGACCATTGTTATCAAGTATATTTATTAATAGACCGGACATTTCAATGTATGAGCAGTGAAAAGAAAATTTGTGGATAAATATGAAACTACACATAATGGTCAAGTCTTGAAAGCTCGGTTAGGAAATTCCACAAGTTCCATGATGGGGCAGTGCGGTGGCTGAACAAATTTGGTGCATAAAAGGCAAAGTAATGGAAATTGGAAGGGACAATCTGAACTATTTATGTCCATTAATGGGTTTTTAATTGACTGTAACTGCTCAATAAAAGCTCTTCGTCAATGTGAAAATGCAATGAGAATATCTAATTGGTGTGCAGAAGCTGCCAGAAAGTAAACAAAATCTGTGAGCTAAGAAAGGGAGCAAGAAAGATACAAAACCAGACACAGTCTTGGAGTGTCACACCACCAGAAACCTCTGTGCTTGGAAGCCCATCCCCAGGTCTAACAGCACTGTGCTGCAAACCCACTGTTGTCATCTCCCCTAGCTCACGGTGACTTTGGAGACCAGATGAGTCCCAAGAGAAGGCTTTCCAGCCCTCAGTCAAACAATGACTGAAAGAGGTCCTTGTTTTCCAGCCTTGGCATAAGCAGGTGTATCTCTGCCGTGAGGTCAGATGTCCTCCTACACAGGGGAGATTATCCACACCTACCCCTGGCGTTTCTCACCTTGATCCTCCATCACCTCCACTCAGCGTGGCAGGCAGCAGCCCTGTGCTCTCTTATTGCTAAAATAACAGCCAATATAATCGGGAACCATCCAAAAACCGCCTGCAGAGCTGGTAGCTCCCCCCTCACCCTTGTTGTTGGCCTCAAGACCCAGCAACACCCTTCAGCCAGCCAGGTGCTTTGTCATCCTTTAATAGTACTAATTACCTAATTATCTGCTCAAGCACTGTGGTGAAGCCTTTTAATGTGTTAATCTCCCTACCCCCAGGCTCCTTCCTTTGGAAAACGAATACCTGTCGCAGGGAGGTGAGTTTCTAATTCTTGCATGAAAAAAAACCCCTACCTTTACGGTGCAGCAGCATCAGTCTCTGGTCTCACCTCTTTCCACAGGGATTCCTCCATCACCCTTTCTGCTCCTGTCTTCTCTGCCTGTGTTGTCCGCAGAGCTGTCTAGGTGGTTTTCACAAGTCTTTTTTTAATTGTTGTTTCCCCACCTCAGCCAACAATAAACTTCACATTTGCTGTAGGTGAAGAGGCTCTTACCTCACCTACCCTGAACTCTGAATGCCCTGGGGCTGCTTTCGCACCAGTACATCTGTTTGAATTGGGTGTTCGCAGCTGCTTTGGGTGATTTGGGTTATAAACCTTTACATACGATTTCATCAGACCCTGAACTCGGGTGCTGGCCCTCCGCACTGGCTGTTAGAGCACCTGTCAGCAGACACTTGCAAGTTCTCCAAGTTTTCTTCTCCAAAATCTTCCCTTATCCTAAGCCTACCACTGTGGACATGGATGTTTGGCAGACTATTTCCCCTTGGAGTACATCTTGTCTTCAATCACCTTCCATGTAGTGCAGCACTTAATACAAGTCACGTAGCTCTCTTCCTTTTCAGCTGATACACACAGTCAGTTAAAATGCAATTTTATGCCAATTCCATAAACAAGCTTCCAGCTAGCGTTCTCTCCCTAATGTCCTCTGCTCTCTGCTTGGGTACTTAAAATCTTCCATTACTCTGCTCTTTCTACATATTTTATTGTTTGCTCAAATCACCTCCCAGTCCAGTCTTTCTCTCCCCTATAGAAAAGGAGAGCTGCTTTTCCCATCTTCCCATTTACTGCATACTTAGCTCATAAAGTATGTGGCTAAGCAGGTACTCGTGGTAGAGTGTCTCAAATAAAGCTGGTGAGGATAAAGGGTTGTACAGGTAGCAGTGATTACTGCAGGAAGAAATTTCCCAGTTCTGCATAATTCCACTGGCTTCACTGGAGCAACTCTTCATCCAAACTGGGGTGGATGGGAAGTGTTTCCAGCACTGGCCGCAGTAGAAATTGTTATTTTCAGGTACTCTTAACAGGCTTGCGGAATGTTATCCTCTGGGCTGAAATTGCCTATAATCAGCATCTATTCCACAGTCATTTCTCTCTTGTTTTGAAAGTTTGAGCAGAATTAGGAGAGCTGCTTTTGAATACGGTAAAGAGGAGAAAATATTTTATTTAAAAAAAAAATCTTTCTGACCTTTTTTCCTTGGCAGCTCCACAGCTGAATTGGCTGTGGCTTAAAAGATGCAATTTGGCAGGAAAATAACCCTCACTGGGGAGCAGTGCAGGGCTTTGTATTGCAGGAAATTGGGTTTGATTTGCCCATGCTACAAGCATTCAAAAATTGCAATCTGACCATATGCAGTGGAGGGCTTTTGCTAAGCTGCTTAGAGGACATGGAGACCAGGGAAGAAGGCCCTGCGCATCTCCTGAGCCAGAAGAGAAACGAGTTCCTGAGGGATAGCCCAGGAGACCCCAGCGTGGCAGAGTGGGATGCTCCACACCTTCCACCCTCGGCACCACTGCCTGCAGAAGGCAGGAAGGGCTCCTTTGGGTGAGGCTCAGCTGGAGATGGGTGTGAAACAAGAGCCATCCACAGCCTGCTTTTACCTCTCTGAAAAGTATTTTTCCCCCAGCTTGTATTTGCGGTTGGATTTTGTGCCTCAAACAGTCAGGCCCCTGCACCCTGGTGCATGTAACAGCAGACTTATTGCCATGCATGTGAACTATCCCACTGTTATCTATGGCTTCATTCTGGTAATTTAAGATCTTGCAGTATCAGGTTCATACTGCATCGTGAAATGAGACTTTTTCCCTAGGCTGTCTCCAAGTCTGACCACTGGGAAAACTTAGTCCACAGCAATAAACAGGATCCATACTTCTGATCCATTCTAAGCCAGAGAAGAGATTTTTCACAAACTTCCTCAGCTATAAGCATTCTTCAAATCCTCTTCACTCCCTTTAAATGTTAAATCATTCTCATGCAGACACCAGGCACAGCCCATTTCAAAAAGCAGTGTCTAGAGCTGCAGGAATACTGGCAAACCATATTCACATGTGCATGCTTCAGAGTAGCTGTTAAACTTTGTGAGTGAGCCGAATGAATTAGTGGAAAGGAATTATTTGACTAAAATAAAAATAACTTTGGACCTGGCAATGGGAACTCAGTTTGCAACAGTGATTTCTGATAGACAGTTGTACTGCATGAGCAAATGCGATGCTTGGGGGGGGGGGCGGAAATCATCAGAGAGGATGAATAAGGGATATAGTTCATAATAACTTAGCATTGAAAAACATGGTCCTTCTGAGACATGGTGCTGGCCATACCAGGCTGATCTGCTGTGGTGTTGCTCCCTTTGGTATTAAACTGCATTTTCCTAACAGAAGTAATTATTTTTATTTCTTATCCAGAGCCAGTTTCAATAACCCTGTTTCATGCTAGTTTGTAGATTACTCTGAAAATATCCCTGCTGAAACCAAAGTGGAGGGATAAACTAAGTAGTAACCGTATAAATATATACACAGAGAGAGGGAGAGAGTTGATTGAATTGAGCTCTTTGCCTTACAAACACTTTCCACTTTGATTTGCCAGGGAGATGGGGATGAGATATTACATACAGTGCACTCGATCCATACCCTACCTCTGGCCTTTGTCACTCATGTCCACTCACTAAGATGTGCAATTCTTATGCTTTTTTCATTCCACTTTGACAAGCCTTTCCTCATTACTCGCAGCAAGGGAGTCCATAAAGCAGGAGTGAGGCAGCACTATTTCTGCCCTGCGCTGCAGTAGAAAACCCATTAATTGCATCTTTGGCAACGAAACATAATGAGCTACATGCATATAGGACTTAAAGCTCTTTAAATATGCAGGAAATGTTCCCCTAATGAAGAGCTCTCGCTACTTCAGAGCTGCTCCATGAAGTGCCAGTGACACAGGAGTGACTACACCAGACCCAGTGTAACTGGGATGGGGGGGGTCACGTGTAGGGCAAAGGTGGCAGTTGCTGGCCAAGGCATATGAAAGCTGGGGCTGCTTCTTCATCCAGTTGTCAGGAAATCCTGTACCTTCAGGAGCACTGAAGATAGTGGAAAGGAGGATAATATTATGCAGCTCAATACAAGTTATAACTCGATGAACAACCTACGTCAGGGACCCTTGAGATGACACAGATGGTCATTCAGCCCCTTACGTTACTGCTCTGTGGTAGGGGCGGTGCTATGGGCTCCACAGCATTTCTCTCATGATAATGTAAATCAGAGTGGGTTGCTCCTTCATTGGCAGCCTGCTCCCCCATGACAGTGGACATGTGGAGACAAAGATACCGTACAATTCCCTTTATCTCCATGTATGTCCTCTAGTTTGGATCCTCAGTTCTTCTCAGCACAGGGATCACAGTATCCCAGCGTGGTGGGGGTAGGAAGAGACCTCTGGAGATCATCTGGTGCCACCCCTCAGCTCCAGCAGGGTCACCCAGAGCAGGGGACCCCACACTGCAGTGTCCAGGTGGGTTTGGAATCTCTCCAGAGAAGGAGACTCCACAACCTCTCTGGGCAGCCTGGGACAGGCTCCAACACCCTCACGGGAGAGAATTTTCTCCTCCTGTTCAGATGGAATCTCCTGGGTTCCACTTTGTGCCCACTGCCCCTTGTCCTGTTGCTGGGCACCACTAAGAAGAGTTTGGCCCCAGACAAAGAGCTATAGTCTGGATTTCAGGCAGAAAGAAGGTAACTGGTGTTGTTGACAGAAAGCTACATGTCTGTGTAGGGTGATAGGAGCTCAAGATCTCCAGTCCAGCTTCCCACAGCCATGCTGCGGTGCTTTGGGATCCAAAATAACTGAAGGTGGGTTCAGGAATGAAGCAGTAACTAGTAGGACCAGCCTATCCTGGTTGTTTTAAATTCAGAAAGGGCTGCTGATCTAGAGGAGCTGGAAAGAAGAGCCCTTAAGAGAGTGAATTTATATTCTGAGCTTTCACTTCTCACTCACAGCTGTCTGACAAACGTCACTCCCCCACCCAGCTACTCAATGAGGAGAAGAGCATGAGGAGAAGGAACAGCTCAGATCTGGATGGGCTGTTTGTCAGGTATGAATTCTCTCATCCAGCCACTCTCACTTCCATTCAGCACATGTAATGAATGTCTGAAAAATCTGGAAATTTATGTTCAGATCAATGGGAGCTGATTAATTACCTAAGATGTATTCAGATAACAGAGTTGAGAGGAAAAGCAAAGGCAATGCTTTCAAAAATGCTCAATGAAGTAAACCAAGTACATTGAGAATATGTTTAAAGGATAAGTGCAAAGACGACCCAGGCGAGCAGGGTATCAAAGAAAGGAGCCATCCAAAAGGCAGTCTTACAATCAACAACATAGACATGAAGGAGAAAAGAAATCTCTAAAGCTATTAAAAATCTGGAAGCCTATTAAAAATGGATGAAAAAAAGGTACAAGGAAATCAAATCAAGAGACATGGAGTGGCACTTGCAAAAGAAACCTTTAACAGAGTGGAAAAATTACTCTGTGATCCAAATGAATTTAAATAGTGGCTCCAGTGATGATGGAGAACAGCACTTTCTTATTTCACAGACCCTCTCCTAACAGTTGATGTGTCTTCAGTCTGTGGGAATACTCCAGGGGGTCCATCCTGCGTGTCCAGCCATGGTGTCCCCACCTCAGCTGATCAATGACACAACTGCTGCTCAGGAATCGAGGCTCTGCTCTGTCTCCTGCTTCAGCAGCAGCAGCAGCTAAGCCTGCTCATGTCTCGGTTATTTTGAATTGAGAAGACCACTGTGCAAGGCAGCAAAGGCTTTTTTTAGCACAAGTGAAAGCTGAATCTGTGTCTCAGCTCCTTCCTGCACTAGTAACCCTCTCAACTCCATGATCTGCCAAAGGCCCTGCAGAGATGCTGTGTCTAGTCTGCACAGCTCTGCCCTGTGTGCATTTTAAGCCCTTTGTCCATGGAGCCGAAGCCAAAGAGGGGGAAAGCTGAGATAATATTGGCACACAAGAGAAAGCTGATGTTTTTATGCCCAGCCTCAAAGTACAGCCCTTCTTCAAAGGGCTTACAATTTCCCAAGATGTGCTGGGAAGTCTCTTCTGCCCCAGCATCAGCTGCCTTCTTGAAACACACCAGAGAGACTCAAGCACCAATACCTTGGATGAATGCAGGTGCTTGTGGAGGTTAGAAAGGCCTTGTCAGGTCCTGTCCCTTCCAGGTGAATATTACCCAGGTCTGTCTGCCCTCTCCCTGAAACCCAGTCTCTCCTGGGTGAAAATCTCCTGCCAGCTCTACCGTTTCTCACTTTCTTACTTCTAGCTTTATTTTGCTGCAGAAGCATCAACCAACACTAACACCCAAAACTTGACTCCAGTGGCAAAGGAATTAAAAAGTTACCCCCAAACCAGGAGATTTTAATAACAGAATCATGAGGCTTTTTACGTGGAAGGTTGAATGCGCAGAGACAACAGAGGCCCTTGGGTGGTGACCATCATTGCTGTACCTCCAGGCAAAACAACCAAGCAAGTCTGGCTGTGCTGCAGGAGCTGTGACCCAAACCTTTCACCTCCTGATTGTTACACATCCCCCTCCCTAGCTGAAAGACCAGAGGATGAGAAAAGACTTCCAGCATCCACACCATATATGGCCACCCAAGAACGTCTCCATCTCTTCTTCAAGCCTTGGTTTAGTTTTCGCCTCCCCCTAATCTTCAGGAGACTGTTCCAGACCATTACAACTCTTCTATTAAAAATCTTCTTATAACTTCCTAAATGCTTTCATGGCCAGCATGTTGCATTTGTTCTTGTTCCAAGATAGTCCTTTAGCTTAAATAGCTTTCTCCCTCCTCTCTGTTTATTCCCCCTTCTCTCATCGCAGTCGCATCTCCCTTGGCCATTGCTTTTTCCTGTTACACCAGCCAAGTCCTTCCTCTCCTGGGCAGATGAGCTCTCAGCCTGCACAGCAGGCTTTTCTCTGCACCTTCCCCTTCCCTGTCCTTCAACAGGGGTGGCGAGAGATGTCCTGGCCACGGTCACAGCTGGTCAGGATGCAGAACTCTTATTGACCCATTGCTAGTGGGAAAGCATTGCCTGGGATAAGCACACTTGCTTTTTCCAGCGCTGGCAGCCCACCCTCCCCCTGTGAAAGAGGAGTGGAAACAACTTTCTCTCCTGTTCTGTTGTTTCCAAGTGATGAGGCCCAAGATTCAAGCAGAAATTCATGTTATTAGTCCCAGCGTGCACAGCTCTGCACTTTGTACTGTTACATTTCATTCTGTTTCTATTACTTCCCTCGTCAGGATCATCCAAGTGTTTTATTTGTTATATTTGATCCGATTTTCCATTTACCTTCAGGTCTTTAATTATTCTCTGCTCGCAAATTTATTCGCAGCTTTGCATACTGTTGATGTCTCTAGTTGCCTGGATCCCTTATTTCTTTTTCTAACCGGAGAACCGGGCTTGCCATTTTCTCCTGCTTGACTCATGTATTAAAAATCCTTAAGAGTGGACTCATGATTTCATGTGCCAGTTCTTTCAGGAGTCCGGGTTGGATTATTTGTTCCCCCTGGCTTCGGTGCATTAAAGCTCTTTCAGTTCTGCTTTCACCTTGGATACTGAAATTTCCATTTTTATAAATCTTATGCCCATTAGCTATCATCCCTGTGCCCTTGTGTCCTGAAGCAGCATCTTTATTGAAATCTGAAGCAAAGTACTTGCTCAGGCGTTTTGCTGTAACTGCATTTATTTCATCCATCTTGTTTTCTTTTTAGTTGCTCAGGTCTGTATGACCTAAGAGTATTTTTGTTTTTACTTTTAAAAACTCTATATATTTGCAACTTGTAACTCAGCTTGAATTTTGGCAAGTCTCATTTTAGTCTTGCAGTTTCTGCCCTCTGAGGGAGTTGGTCGATCAGCCTCTTCTGTCCCTGTCAGGCTCTGCTTTCTTGCAGTCTCTCCTCCAGCAGACCAGCTGTATATTTACTCCCTTTGCCTAGCACGTGCCTGCCAGATCAGTTTTGGACTTTTGACTTCTGCAGGTCTCCCCTGTGCTCAGGTCCTACTGCTCTGCTGTACAGACATGAGCAGAGCTGGCTGCAGTTGTTTGCTCTGTTTCTCAGTCTGCCATTCTCAAATGATGATCACGTTTAGTTCAACCTTCTGTTTAAATTGAACCAACCTGTGATCATCCCATCCTGGTTCTTCTCTACATCCAGCTCTCCTGTAATGTCCTTGCTTTACCAAAACTACCCGTGGAAAGGCTTTCCCTGCAGACCTCTCTACCTCATGGAGCTTGGATGCAGCCTGAGGAGCTGTAGCTGCAGCCAGGGAGTCAGGGCTCTTAACAGGCTGGAGCTTTCAGGCTGGCCAGCATCAGGAACTTCTGCCATAAGGCTGATGGGATAATCCAGATTCGGTGTCTGCTCATGCCCCACCCAAGGACCATGCATGGCCAGGATAGGAGGTGGGAATCTGAGCTTTGGGAAGCACTGTTCCTAGTGTCTGTAGGTCACCCCGTCCCTTCTCCCTATGGGAATACTCTGAACATTGCTTCTTTTGACATCTCTGGGTAGCTGAGGAAAAAGTAGCCAGATTCTTTTCTTCTGTTGTAACAATAAGAACAATCTCATTCCTCTGCTCACCCTACAGCAAAGTCTTATGGCAACAATAACAGAAAAAAGGAAATAAGAAACTTTTCTGAGAAATTAGCAACCTTTCCCCCGCACACATGGTTCCTGTGGTTTGGTGGATGTTTAAAAGAACTCGTGTTACTGATACTGCTATTCACATCTAAAAAGGCTCCTCCGTAGAAAGCTGAGGTTTCTCATCTGCATTTCTCCTACTTGAAGATTTCTCATGTGTCTGCAAGCGCATCGGATCTGGATGGTTTTCAAATGACCAGAACGAACCAAAGAAAAAGCAGGTTTAAGATAGGCCAGTGTTACAGAAGACACCCTGTAGAGTCTTGTTCTATGCTGAGATAGTCTACAGCAAAACAGGGTATCCTGCATCACCCTTGTCCTCTGTAAAAGGGGAAATGATGGAGTTGGAGTGTTGCATTTTTCTTTTTCCCTTTTTTTTTTTAATGAGGTTCATTATTTCACTGAAATGTTATGACTGTGGAGGGAGAATAAGATCAACTACCTGTTAGAGGTAGTGGGAAGCATTTCCCATCTGTCAAGGGTTAGATGTGGGCCAGACACTGGACAAATGACAGACGCTCTCTAGTAACCCCTTTTCCCTAACAAATGATGTAACAAATGAAATAAGGGAGAGGAGACTTAAGGGCTGGAAAAGAAAACTAAAGCCAGCTTTAATGAATATAATAATAAAATGAAATATATAGAAATATATACAAACCAAACTCCCCTTGATGGCAGTTATGTCACCGTCACCACTGGTGCTCTGGAGCAAGCACTGGGGAAGTCCCAGACCGAGCCCAGCAGCAGATGGGAGCTGTGTCCAGGAGCTGGATTCTGGTACTGGATTCGGGAACACCCAGATCAGGGTTGAAGGCAGAGGGACAGAGTCCTCCTCACACACTGGCTGTTGAAGAAGAGGCTTGACCCTCCTGACCCCCCAGCTCTGTACTGTACATGGGATGGGATGGGATGGGATCCCTTGCTGGTCAGTTTGGGGTCCCCTGTCCTGGCTGCTCCTCTCCCAGGTGTCACCTCTTCCTGGCTGCACCCCAGCGTGGGGCACAGGATTCAGCAGTGACCTTGGTCTGCACAGGAGCAAGTATCAGCAAGAGCCTTTCTCCACACCCCAGTCCTCGGCAGTAGCTGCAGCCGTGGGGTGTTACCTCTGCTGGATGCAGGGACTGGCTGTGGAAAAATCTGCTGTGAACTTTGGGAAGCGCAGTTACTTAGAGGAAGTGAAATCACTGAACAGAATTTGTTCTGTTCTAGCTCAAAGCAGGACAACATCCCATTGAAAAAGTGTTGAGGTGTTACAGATTTCCCAATTTATACTGAGATAAACCAAAGATCTTCTCATTAAAAAGAACAAAGCAACTTTCCCCTGTGTTTAGAGGCATTCCCGTGAGACAGTTAAACCTGGACACAGCTCTGGCTTTTGTCTGAGCTCAACCAGCAGCTCACATCCAGCCCAATCTCATGTTCCCTTGGGAGGTGTAGGACTTGCTCAGACGCTGCCGTCCCCAACGTTTATATAACATGACAAGCAGAGACCAGGAGTCTTCTGGTCTCACACAGAGACAGGGGAATGGAGCTGCGGGGTAAAACAAAGGGACTGGGATGGATGGGAGTGGGCACCTCAGGGAGAAGGGGTGGCCAGCAGGGTGGTGGTCCCCAGAAAGGGATTGCTGGAATGCAGGGGAGTATAAGTTGGGAAGTGCAGGCACTGGCAGCCTCTGGAGCTACTGAGGTATTCTAACTACTGCTTTTTGTTGTTCTGACTGTCAACTTTCTTCAGAGTAAAATCATTCCTTTACTAATGAGATCCAGCTCAACTTAGGAAAAGAAAGTGAGTTCATTCAGCAGATGTGTCATTCTTACTCCTCTGATTAAACAAAACCAAGATTTCTAGGCAGTGTTTATTGTTTTGTTTTGGTTTGTTTTTTTAACTGATCTCCCAGATCTAATTATTTGTCACGCAAATAAAGATTTTTGTAAGGAAATCCAATATAAAGAGCAGCTTGACAATGACACCTTTTGCTCCAATTCATGCAAACAGTACCAGAGACTCATCTTCTTAATAGCGCAGGGAAGTTTGGAGGAACGCTGTCGGATGAGCCTGTGACATCGTTTCTGTGCAGCAGGATTTTCTGTAGGTTGCATTAGTAGGATGGAGCCAACACAAAGGCTCAATCTGAGAGCTCATCAGATACTAATTTACTGCTAGTCCTGCTATAAATAATGCATGCCAAAGGGGGGCTGCGACGGCCCTGAGTGGAGTAATGTACTCGGGCTTTCTTCCTCCCGCAGAGGCCAAACCTCACGGCTGTGCTGGTACCGCAGGAGAACTTTTTCAAAACCACCTCGGTGGTTTAGGATCGTTATAGGAAAGTCAGAGGGATTGAGACATCTTTTATCTCAGTCAAGATATTTATATCTCTGTCAGGCTATTTCTTCCTTTATTGGCAGGAAACGCTGGCTAAAAAGCAGAAAGCAGGCAAAAGATCTATTGGGATTTTCCATGGGGAGGAGATGTGGATTCCCTGCAGGGTTTTCCAGTCACTCCGGTGAGGGCCAGCAGGTCCCTGCAGTGGAGGGGAGGACAAGAACGGTCTCAGCTGCACTGTACCCAGTGATCCAGGAGACCCCCAGAAGAAGCAGCAGGATACTCCTGGCAGAAATGAGAGGAGGACTCATCCTGACCTGCAGCTAAGCCCTGGGAGATGAGAAAATTATTAGATAAAAGTGATTTTAAGAAATGCAGTCAAAAGATTTTCCCCCATCCAAGAGGAGTATCCAGGTCATCCAATCTTCTACACAGTGCCTGTGTAGCTGGGGTGAAACCTAGAGTTTCTCCTGCAGAGCTGTGCAGTCTGTCACTTTCCAGGTTTTCAGTACAGGAGGTGGTTTTGGCGACAGACTGGATATTTTTGGTTTCTGCTTCACCTCTTCTTTCTGAAGGATCTTAAGAGATCCTGGCTGACACCTTCCCAGCCTTGTATGTTTTTCAGGGTTGTTTTTTTTCTCCATATTTCCTCAGTTCACTCCCTCTTGTGTCCCTCTACAAAAACCCTGATGGCCTTTCTACCCATGAACAGGCCACAGCTGAGTGGGGCTCATACTGTCGGTGATGAAGAGTGTAGGTTCTCTGTAGTTTTCTTACCTTCCCTTTACTGGCATTTCAACAATGCTGCAAATTCTCTTGCAGACTTCCAGGGTCTGCTACAATAAGGTCTCCTGCTGCCTGTTCCTTTATGGGTATCTGTTTTGTCCTCGAGCCCACCTCCCCTCCTGACCTCAGTTTCAGACATACCTGTTGCCTGCCATCCTCAATGCTCCCTTTTATAGCAGTAATTAAAGTTGGATTTCCATTTTCAGCAGCATGAATTTGGTTTAAACAGTTCTTGAATTATCTCACCAAGTCAAGCTGGGCTTGGTGTTTGTTTCTCTCTTGTTTCTTTCCCCTCTTTTTACAAGAAGGTTAAGTTTTTATCTACTTTGAAATTCTTTTTTGTTGTTGGGTGGTTTGGCTTGGGTTGTTTTTTTATTCCTCTTATGTCCCTGTAATGCTTTTCTTCCAGAGAATAGCCTCGGCCACCTAATGTGGGGTGGGCAGAGTGCTCCCGCCCACAGCCAGTAGTTTAGAGCACACACGGTGCAGTGGGTGATGTCCATCCTGGGATGATGTGCTCCACACCACAGACTTCTCAGCCCTGCACCAGACGTAGTGTGTGGGCCCAGCAGGACACTGGGCTTACGGGGCCATGGTCAGCATGGAGCAGCAGAGCTCTCCCTTGGCATTCATAGTGTTTAGTTCCCAGCACGGGACTGGGGTACAGCCCCGCTCACCGCACC
>JANHFX010024426.1:6747-36558 GCA_027560015.1 Chloroceryle amazona | reverse complement strand
CAGCCCCGCTCACCGCACCGGCAGGTTCCAGCAGCTTTGGGGTAAGGATAGTCCATCCTGGGGTCTGCAGCCCTGTGCAAGGGGTTGTGCAGGTGGGAGCACCATTCATGGTGTCCATAAACTCTTCACCCAATATATGGATTTTCAATCCCCACACTTCCATGCATTTCCAACCCCCACATCCTTCACAAGGGTAGTTCATTCCCTTCATTCATCAAGTTTCATTGGGGCAGGTAAGGCATTTTCCCAGTTCAGGGACCAGTGCTGAATGTGAGGCCTCTACCCCACCCAGGACTGCCATCTTTATCCCCTAAACATTGGCTTGCCATCACCTCCAGAGGGTCTCTAAGGGTTGGAGGCTTCTTCTGGGGGGGGCTGTGAATTTAAAATGCAAATAACAAGAGGATTGCGTTGTGTCCTTCACTCTGCACTCATCTTGGTGGGGTGTTGTGCACAAGCCCGTGTATGGTGCAGGGATGTTGGTGCAGCTGAAGGTACAAGGTATGGTGTTGGTGGGCTTTCTTGGGCAGCCATCCCCAAACCAGGGACACCCTGGTGCTCTGCTGTGCATGGGCAGTGCCTGAGCCCCTCATCACACCTTGGTGGCCAAGGGCACAAGCTGGATCCCCCAGACTCGAGCAGGAGTGGTCCAGTATATACCCAGAGAGGGCCAGTGGGGCTGAGCCTGGGACAGCATGGGGTACAGCAGGTGCAGTGGGACCATGCTCACGGGTAGTGAATCAGTGCCTGGAGGTCACTCAAACATTCATAAGCTGGTTTTCTTCCTACAAAGCTAATTGCTCTGAAGAAGACCCTTCAAGCTCTCATAAAAACTACCATATGTTCATTGTAGCTTCTTGGGACCCCTGGGATGGGTCCCCTGTTTGTATGACAGGACTGTTAAATAGTAACATATCCAAAAGCCCTCATAAATAGCATTTGTCCCTCGGGGTCTAGTTTCAGGTGTAGATATATAAGGGTCACCCCCCAGCAGCCCTAAGCAGTCACCCTGGCCCTCTACCTGCACTCCCTGGGCTACGTGTCTGCTCCAAGCCTGCCCCATGGCTCATCCTACCCCACAAGCTCCTCCCAAGGCTGAGCCCCACTGCAAGCACTTGGGCCACAGGGCCAGGAGGAACACAGGTCCCACTGCAGGACACAGCCACCACCAAGGAGTAACAAAATTCAGCCACTGAGAACTTGGCTTCGAGTCAAATCCCCGGTCGCACCATGAGAGTCCCCAGATTATTAACCACTGAAGCTACAGCCCAGCTCTGTTTGAGAGAGGATTTAGGAAATATAGCAAGCTGTTTTGCTGTTAGATGCTGAAAGGGGAAGAACGGAGCTGTAGTATTTTTTTTTTCCTAGTCCCTTTTTATCTTTTGGCAGCCCTTTGTACAATTAAATAGCTCCACGGGGATGCCATATGTTGCCAATAGTTTTACACTTCTCAGTAGTGGGAGGCTGGAAAGCTTTCCAAATTGACATGATAGGAACCCATTACAAAATTCTTCTCTAAGAGGAATAGCTAAATGTTCTGTCAAGGAACTGAATTAAAAATAGACCAACTGGTATTGTTATCTCCCCGAAAGAATGCACTTGGCATCACGCATAACATGGTACATCTGGTGGTACATCTCTGAATCCCTGGAGCCTGAACACTAGTCTGGTAGGGCTGTAAGTGGTGAGATGTAGAGCTGAGTTCAGGCCCCAAGTGGTGGCTTTGGGACCTAACTTCTGTTCCCCATTGCAGCTGGACAGCATTGGCTTGGTCCTGCCAAATCCATTGCCCTGGGCTCTGTGCTTTTCCAGAGATGGTCCCTGCCTGGACAGCCTGCCGCCATGAAGTAGGACAGGGGGACGTCATGGGTCTGTCTTCACTTGCCTAAGCTCCAGCACCTCCCGGATAAGCTTCTTCCTTGTGCTGGAGCACAAATTCACTTGACTACTCCCCAGCTCAAATGAGAAAGTACCACATCCAGCTGCTCTTCGGGGCAGCCTGCCTGTGCACGCAAAACTTGCCCCAGATGAATTTGTGTCCTCAGCATTTGTTGTCTTCATGAAAATATTAATTTTTACCCTCCCCTTACTCCACCTTATCTTTGATTGCCTTGTTCTTTACTTGTTTGCTCAGTGACTCCTCTCTGCAGGGCGGGTGACTTGTTCTGCTGTGGGACCAGTGGGGACACATCCAGCACACAGCTGTGGGTGGTGGAAGGGGGATCTCATAATAGCTTGATAACAGCTATTAAGTAAATACCACATACTGGAAGAAAATGCTTCTCTTCAACCTCAAACAGGGTGGGGTTAACTATCAGAGCAGAGTTGTTTACCTTGGGCTGAAACGCATGAATATGGGGACTTTGAAAATCTGCTCCCATGAATTACTGGTTTCCACAAAGGCTTCTGTTATATGGTAATGACAGCTAAAATAAGCAGAAACGTCTTGGAAGGGTTTATTTTTTGTCTCAGTTATGTCTTTATGACAATCCTGGAGCATCATTCACACGATCAAAAATTGCCAGTGTGCCGGCTGCTACAACTGCCAGTTAGAGCTGGCCATTTATTTACTCTGATGTTGTGTTGATATTTAGTTGGTTAAAAAAAAAGCTCCAACCATGTCTGATTCCTTCTCGAGTTTGAACTGAGACTCGTAGTAAAATATAAGCAGAATAAGGAGTCTACCTGGTATTAATCTTTGGTCTGACGAGGTGTAGATCAGGACAAGTCTACTTGATTTCTGTGTGTCTGTCCCTGGGACCGTACCATGCAAAACCTCCCTGGACCTCCAGGATGAGCCTGTGAACCCGCTCTGGGGTGGTGTTTGCAGAGGGCATGCTGGGCACAGGGAAGCTCTGCTTGAAAGGCAAGGCGTGTGAACTTAAGGCACGTGACCTCTTAATGGGGTTTGGACAGCTCTGTGAGCCCGGGGAACACGTGTCTGTGCTTATATACCTCTGCAGGTCTCTCTGAAGCCTGTGTCCACTGGCCAATGCAGTAGGAGATCAACAGGGTAAAAGGCGACTGCAGCCTCTGCATAACTTGGATAACTGGCCTGTTCCAAGGTCAGTTGCCAAACCAGGGGATTTCTTCTGTGTCTGCCAAAAACCCCCAGAGAACGATACCCAGTGGGATAGAGCATACCCAGAACAATGCCATAGGAATGGCATTTTGGTAAAGAAATCAAAGGTTGGAGGATATTTGATTCCAATTATTATTTTTTTCCCCTTTTCCCCTTGGGTCACCGGATAAAATGCACACAGCCAGCTGTGGAGGAGGAGCCCACCCCCCAGCAGTTTCCCCTTGCTTCTTCTCTTCCATGCCTCCCACCATGACGGGCCACAGCTCTAGGGAGGGCTGGTACCCACCCTGTCCTCCCACTGCACCTCTCCACAGAGCCTCCGAGCCCCATGGGCTGAGGAAGTCTTTTTGTTCATCCATTTCTGGGGGGATGCCACAAAATGCACGATGCCTGTGGTGGGAGCAGGTATGGACCACACTTGGCCAAGCGGGTTGCTGCAATCTTTGTGCCAAGCCCAAGCTGATATTTTGCCTTCTGGACACGATTAAGTGTCCATAGGCTGGAGTAGACCAGCCTTTCACCTCTAGTCTCCGAGATAAAATCCAACCATGGGCAGATGGGAGGATTTCAGGTATTCCCCTCTGCCCAGGGCTTCCTGTCACCTGGCCAGGGGTCTTCTGCTCAGGGGCTGGCTGCTCTGGCTGCTGTCATGATGCAGCCAAGTTCAAGATAAGCAGAATTCAGAAGGCTTTGCAGGAATGCACAGAATTGGAGTGACTTTGCCCTCTCCTCCCTCGCAGGCTGCGCAAGCCATGAGTGCTGTCCCACATGAGAGGAACAAGCCTCCTCTGCAGAAGGGAGAAGATCCTTTGTGCCTTTCCCAGGATGTGCAGAGCTGCTTGGCTCATGGAGGGGGCTGTGAGTGAAACCTGAGCTATTGCTATGCAGGAGCTCCTGCTGGATCATCCAGTCCTGTCTCCTCTGAAGCTCAATGAATCTAGAAAACCATCTCCCCTTGTCATCTGTGCTAAGAGATTCACAGCACCTGCACAAAAGTGCTTTTATGTCTGCTTCATGCATATTGAGAGTTGACATTAAAAGGGAGAGAAAGAAAGAACAATCCATTAGGCTCTGTGCACTAAATCCTAGATTTCAAACTGACACAGCTAAAAATACCTATGATATGAAAGCAGATACAGCATGATAATTATATGCTGCAGGTCTATTGTACCATTGTACTCTATATGGGATCCCTGCTCCAGCATCTACTGCAGCCGTTAGAAGAGACAGGAACAAACCAGCCTGGCTGAAACCATGCTGCTGGATGGATCAGAATCATCAGCATCCCAAAATGCTCCAGACTCTGGTCCAGGGCTCTTCAGTGTGGAGTGCTGGGATCTGGCATGGGAGAGCTCTTCCTTGCCCAGGTTTGACATATGTCTTTAAAGAAATTGGTGGCTGACCTGAAACCAGTTTCTTGTGTGAAGTGGTTAGCATCTATGCTTCCCACTTTCTGGAGAGATTTCTCATGTCCTTGGATGTGGTAGAAAAACATGCGTCATGAAACTACCGACCTCAAGTTGGTACAGGGGGAGCCACCCAGGCTCTGAATCACTGAGCTGTGTGACATGACAAATTTTGGGTGTTTCTGGCAATTTCCTGTAGTTATAAATGCCAGTGAAAATTAAGATTAAATTCTAGTCTAATTCGATAATGATCTAATTTTATATAAACAAATCCAGTAAATCATGATCACTGTTGTACAAAGCTTGGGTTTAAAATGAGCTCCGTAACATGTGCCATCCACATCCAAGCGTATGGACCGTCCCCAGCTCTCACACTCAAAGTCAGTGACTGCGTGGGACATTTCTGTCTAAAAATCAAGTCTGCTGCTAGAAGCCTGCTGCCCACCTGAGAAAATGTGCAATGTCCTCCTAGTCCAGGCAAATCAGCAATGGGCTGCTTTGGGAAGCAGCCACTTAAGTGAGGACCGCAGGGAGCCCGAAGGAAGAGCGATCCACGCTGCAAAGTCCCTGCTCGGCACCCAAGTGTCCCTGCCTCTGATGCCTCTATTGCATCTTTTGGCTTTTGCAAAGATTCTGAAAGCAAGTCGTGGTGAGGTGCGGTCAGTGAAGGTCCCATCACACTTTGCAGAGGGTTGTTTAGGAGCCTCCAGCCAATTCGGCAGCCGGCAGCTGTGCTTTGCCCGCCCTGTCTCACCTGGCACTGGTGGCAGGACAGTGGATGGGACAGATGGGCTGCTGTGATGAGCTGGAGATATTTCTGGCTGTAGTTGGTAAAATAGGCTGGGATCCTCCAGATGAAAGGCTCTATAAAAAGGCAACTTATTCCCTGTAATTTGAGAGTACTGCCAACCTCAAATGCTAAAAAATTCTGAGGTTCCCAAACCACAGAACCAGCCAAACTGTCACACGATTTTCATTCTTAATTGGAGTTTCTTCTTCTCATTCTGGTTTTGAGCCCTTGGGTCGTGTTCTTATCTGCAGAGAAAAGTCATGAAGAAGCACAAACTGTCTGGTTTTCAGAAGTGAAACCTCTCATGACCACGTGCCTCTAGGTTATGGGGCTTCTCTAAAAAGTCAGAGAGGGGGGGAGCATCGTGACAGTGGCACCAGAGTTGGGCAGGTGCCTCTTCTCTTTCCTCTGACCGTGGCAGTCTGTGCCCACACGTCTCAGGCTGCTCCTTGCACACCTGGCCCCTCCACCAGCTGCTCCCCAAGGGGACCGTGCCCCCCAAAATGCCACTTTGCCCCTTCCCAGGGAGAGCCGGGGCAGTGAGCTCTGCGGGAGGAACTCACTCCTCCTGCTCTTTGAGAAAACCACCCGCGTTTAAATGGGTCAAAGGAGCACTGTGAACTTCACACGTCCCTGCGGTGAGAGGAGGGGACGTGCAACAGGGAGGGTGAGGCTGTCACCTTGGGTGCTGAGCCTCGCTGGCAGTGGTGGGGACCAGGACAGCGGTGGGGAGGTGGGGTATGTGGCTGTTATTGGTGCTCTCTGACAAAATTGCTAGAAAAGGTCAATAGCTTTTTTGTTTGCTACCTAACAGTGGTGGTCCTGCACACATCCACCCCACTCCTGTGTTTTAGGGGTACCAAAAGCAAACACCATCCAACTACTGCATTTCAAGACCAGGGTGTGAGCCTGTGTCTCTTCCTTGAGCCTGTGTCTCTTCCTGTGCCACTGCACAGCACCCATCCCAGAGCTCTCGTGATCTCAGCTGAGCTTCTGGAGGCACCACAGCATGCTCAGAGGTTTGTGCGTCCACAGACCCACCAGCTGGAGCACACGAGCAAGTGTTACAGTCCCCTACCACAGAAATGAGCCCCAACTCATGTCTCTTTTCTCAGGAAGTGTGGGAATCAGGCCCCAAGTTTCCCAGATCCCTGGCTTGTGCCAAACAGCTCTAGAACGAACTCCTGCATGAGGCATGGCCACATGTCCAGAGCACTGAGTACCTGGTGGAGGCATGAGGTGCAGATGAACCCTTCAGGGGCTGAGATGGGCAGTGCCATACTCACAGCAAAGCTGATGGACCAGGATCCCCCAGTCTGCTGTGGAAGAAACCTGCACCTCCGTGCCTCAGTTTCCCCATCTGTAAAATGGGCACATGGGTGCTGCTTCTGTAGGCAGAGCTCTTTGACACGCATCCCTGCTGAATGCTGGGTGGAAGGCAGGAGTACCAAACCAAAAGAGGGACAGAGCAAGCCCAAAGCTGCTCAGTAGCCCAGACAGCTCTCAGATGTGGGCAGGGATGGCCCTGAGGATGGGATGCTGTAGCCCAAGAGCCTGTTTTACCCTTACAGCTCTCTCCGACAGGCTGCTTCAGCATATACCCGGAGCAGCCAGGCCCTTTTCCCCAGTGGAGACACCCTCTCAGCACTGAGCCAGACACAGCCCTTGAAGGAGGAGACAGGGAGCAAAAGGCTACGAGGCAGGTGAAGGCAAAACACAATTTCAGTGTCTGTGCAAGCCTGGCTGTCTCTGTATGTGCTTTTTCTTACTATTACTCCCAGCTTTCAAGAATCTGTCACAACAGTTTTCTACTGAAAAGCATTTCCTGGCAGAAACCTTACTTTGGATACCATTATTGGTACAATTTCCCGAGAAAATACACTACTGTAAGGACTTTCCTACTTGTAGAAGGTCACCCACCCTGCAGAGGTTGTGCATCTCTATCAATACCAGGTGCATGGGTTACACAGAGAGAAATTCTCAGAAATAGGAGCTATGAAATCAGTCCTACCAGGAAATTAGGACAAAGGGAGATACTAAACCTTCCCTTCTTCTTTGGAGTGAGAAAAAAGTCACCAAACAGGAAGGGAAAGGGTGTGAGTGGTGGGTAGAAAAATGAAAAAGGAAAAATAATAGCTGGAAAGGAAAAAGAAAATGTGGAAGGAAATAGATGACATATGTGCAAGGAGAAGGGAAAAATAAAGGCTAAAGGTGTCAGGGGAGGGAGAAGCAAAAGCCACCTGGCACCGTGGGCGGTGTCTCCTCCATGGGCTGGGCAGCCAGGTGCTGCTGATCCCCGCGGGACCTTTGCCAAGAAAACGGCCTCGTCCCTGGGGGTTTATTGCTTCCTCCTGTCTCTGGAAGGTCTCTGGGCGTGCAGTCCCAGGTACACATCGCTTTCAAACCACCCGTGATGAGAGATGCTGAGTGTTGTCCTCTGACAAGCTTGGCTTCACCCCTCCATCTTCTAACTAAATCCTGCCCCAGCCCCCTTGAAGAGGGGAGGGGAATCTGGGAGGGGGGCTTTGGCACCCACCCTCAATGCTGAAATGAAAATGCCCCATGGGTAAGCTCCAGAAATCCCGTGTAGCTTGGCTTGCTTTGGATAGGATTAGCTCTTCCTCTGCACCATCCCATGGAGGCTGCTGTGTCAACCAACCACCGACCGCTGCCGCTGGCGAGGTCACCTGCAGGAACTACTCCAGGTTCTCTCTGATAGCACAAAACTCAAGTCTACTCAAGTAACATAGACTAAGTCAGGCTGTGACAAACTTCTAAGCTACTTCCCCCCCTCTTATTCTGATCCTGCCACAGCCCCAGTGGCACAGCAGCTGGCAGCGTGGGCACGGGCTCGGGCTCAGCACACCAGCCTGCTATGGGAAAGTCAGGCGTCTCCACTGTTTGCCGTCGTGAGTTGAAGTGTTATTTGTTTTCTGATAAAAAGCAGGTACTTTGCTCTTTTGCAATCTGCTTTTAAAAGCCGTTACTCTGGGGAGCAATTTAACTCCTTCTAATAACCTCTGTCCCTGCCTCTGCCAATGCGCGTGTAGGAGCTGACGTAAAAAGCTCCTGAACACTCAGAGATAGCCAGATCCCCTTGCTGAGGGAGGAAAGATCCATCCCAAATGAAAGTTATTGCTGCTGAAGCTTTTAGGAGCCTAGCAATTGCTGCTTCATACAAAGCTTCTCATCCCTGACAGAAATGTCTTCATGTCTGGGGGCCTTCTCTGCTCTTGCAGACCCCCGTGGGAGAGGGGATCTGGAAGGACCATCCAGGATGGTCCAGCCTCACGCGTGGCAGTGGCTGCACCGCCCCGTGGGGACTGGTTGCCTGCTGATTCACATCAGACCCGAGGAGCTGTGGTGCCCACAGCACTTCCGTCAGAGGAGTCGCTAACTAGTTAATCCGAGAAAGATAAATAGGAGAAAATTATATTGGTGAACACTATATGCCAAGTGACAGGAAAAAAAATATCATGATTCATTTTGGGGGGTAACTGTAGTTCAAACATCCTCAGAGAAGGTTAACTACTTGTGACAATATGCCCAGAAATAATTTATTTGGCAGCAGATGAGAAAAGCAAAAAAAAAAAAAAGTTGAATAAACTATTTTTGGATAGTTGCTAGTGAGCCAGGAACGAGGAGCAGGACGTATTGACACGTGGGGCTGTGGGAGCCAAGCCCTGAACTGCACTGGGTCCCACATGCACCTGCACCCACAGCAGGGAGCTGGCCCCGCTCATCCCCAGGGTCCAGCGGCATCTGCCTGGCACGAAGCCATCCAGCTCTGGCCCCCCTGCCTCTCACTCAGCCCCCAGAGCTTTGCTGCTGTGTGGTGGGCACAGGGCCAGTTTGCTGGAGGAGCCTTGCAGAAAGAAGCCCTTGGTCGAGGGGTGAAGGAAAGCTGTCATGCCAGGCAGAGGCAGAGCCATAGGAAGAAACCTCTGATTAGTATTCCTAGAGCTCTGCACTTTTCCAGAAGACAAGCACCTACATTTAGCAGCTAGAGTAAATATCATGGCTTAATATTGTGTGTTAATAGACTCGCTTTTTCAGCTACTGATGACTGTAGTTTTGGAAAATTTATTGTTGCTATAAACCGAATCTCTCTCTCTTCCCTCTCCCTCTCTCTTCTGCTAATTGACAAAGAGGCCCAGTAATTAAAGGACAATAAAAGTTTTCCAGTAATTAGTTTCTGTTGTTTGGTTACAGGCCATCAATTGTTCTTTAATAATACCAATCGTTAGCATGCAGTAGTCAGTGGGCTCTCAAAGGCTTCTGGGGCACAACCACTTACCAACACTACACATTCCATTCCCATGAGGGCATCCTGCATCCAGCCAGAGATTAACCCTCTCCTAGGATGAAGCGCTCCTACCCTGCCTTCGTGTTTTGGGGTAAACATCTCACATAACTAATGACCAGGAGCCGGCAATTAGGGGAAGGTAATTATGGGTACCTGAGGAGCAGGGAGGTGGGTAGCTCAGGGTGACAGTGCAGGGCTCTGGCAGCCCTGGGGGGGTGCTGTCAGATGCACCCCTCTGTTATCAGGCTGCTCTTCCGTCTGGCAAAACTTCACCCTGCTAAAACTTCATTGCAAAATTCAAAGGCTAATTTTGCACCGGGGCATTGCCGGTGGTTTCAGGCGGATGAAGTGAACATCCAGGCAGGTTAAGCATATGCTGGTTGATTGAATGGCTTCCTACGTGCCTGCCTGGATGCTACACGTCATGCTTGAGGCTCAGCACGTTTGCAGGATTTGGTACCCGTACAGCAGCCATGGCTGGAGACAGTGCTCCCTCTTGGCCTCTTTTTCCTTCTGCTGGACCCAGCTGAAGCTGCAATGAGAGCAGGTCCAGCGAGCCTGTCTCCAGGAGATAATTCAGCAATGCAGAGATCTAAGGCTTTGATTGTCCTACATCAAACTTTAACCATAACATTAGATTCTAATTTCTACTAGGTGCCCAGAATTCCCTAATGGTGGAAGGTACCACACGCCCCTCACAGCTCCTCCTCCCTACTGGCTGCTGAGATGGTGCAGGTACCTCACCAGGCCTGGGTGTCCTGAGGTCCCAACCCAGCTGAGCTCCCTACTGCTTAGCTGCCTGATGTCAGGAAAGAGGAATCTGAGGAAAGTATTTAGTGAGGAAAGTATTTAACAGGGAAAGGAGAAATCCAGTTCTTTCCCTCCACAAGGTTTTTCACAGACACCTTATTTCTGCACCTGACTTGGAATACGTTTGGAGGCTCTGACTCAAACGAAATCTCACATTGGTTATGTGATTGTCAATAATCTCCAATGGCTTCATTGCAAGTGTCCCTCAGCAGCTACGGCTCTTAGAGCTGGTAACTGCCCAGCAGCCTCAGCCATCAATAAAAAATAAATAAATAAATAAATAAAGGAAATAAACTGAGGCTCAGCATTGCAGAGGAAAGATTAAAAAGACAGTCTTCAAAATTCAGAAAGCAAATTAAGAACACCTCCCCATCCCTTATCCAGAGAGCGATATACATAAATACATACAGATTGTTTCTGCAAGGCAGAGCCCAAACGTGGGGATATGTGACTCACAAGTTTTGAATCCTTAGGGCTGCAGTGGAGGGGCATCTTTGTAGCACCTCTCCTCAAGCTGCAGCCTTTTGCTAACATTCACAGCGTGGCTGAATTTCATATTTCATTTTCATATTTCATTTTCTCCACCTCACCTTCTGGAGCAGGTCTGATGTGAGGTGGGAGCAGCTTTCAGAGGGCACTGTCCTCGAGCCCACCTCTCTAACGAAGCTTTTAGGGCAGACTTTTCCCAAGGCTGGGGTTGAACAGCAATGGGAACCAGTGGAAGTTGTTCCCAGGGAGCTAAAAGACCACTGCTCCAAAGCTGGGGTCCTCCCTGGCCTGGAGGAGCTTCTCTCCTGCCCTGCTACTGCCTGTCTCTGCTTTCGATCAGAAATTCCTTACGTGCCTCTGCTGAACAGCCCCGTTCGCTCGCGAAAAATCCTGATTTTGTCTAATCAGAATTTTCTGACATTTCCTGGAAGATCCCCAAAGAGCACTTGAACACTTTTGTAGCCTGGATTCTGGATATGATTCCTGTCCATAAATAGCCAGGCTGAAGTCCAGTTAAATAATCATGGCATCCAATCATGTGGCCCCTGCCAGAAGCTTGGCATGTGCTTGTCACCCTGGGACAAGTGCAGCACAGTCATACTGGGGTATCTGCAGCTTTCCCTTGGTCTCTCTGGTCACCTTGTCCACCCGGCACCTCTTCCTCGCAGTGTCCTTTGCACAGGCTCAGCCTGGGCATGCACTTGCCTCAGGAGGTGGTTTGGGAGAGCTGCCCAGCTCTCTCACAGCAGCACTACATGCTGGGGTAGGAGAAGAGACGTGGAGCTGCAGATCCCAGGTTACCAGAGAAGACTGCATTTCAACACTGCATTGAAACCAGAGGCCATCCTCCCTCAGATCCTGACCAAGATCCTCAGTTATCCCAACTGAGTCCATGGTGCACCAAGGTCTCCAGAGAGGTGGATAAAAGGTGGGCAAGTGTCATGAAAGGCTCCTAAGGTACCTTAAGGAGGAAGAGGCTGCTCAGCACACACAGAAGGGTGTCGTTACCTTGAAGATGGGTGCACAGGCACTTGCACAGTGCCTGGTCCCCTGGCCTCTGCAAGCACCTTGTTACCTCTTCTCTTGTGAAGATGAACCACTCAGCAAAGCCCATAAAGATGCCACAACCTTTTTCCATAGAGTCTTTGCAATCAATGTGCCTGCAGTGAGCCCTGGCCAAGCTGGCAGGAACATAGGTGAGACCTTGTCCATGAAAGCTCATTTTCTATTTAATTATAAATAAGTGAATCCTGAGTTTCAGGGTTGGCTCAATCCCAGCCTCAGCACACACTGCACAGTCGTCCAAGGGACCTGCTAAGTGTCCCCAGGCTCTGGGGCACTTTGCAATGGCACCTCCATGTCCCAGCATGGAGGTCACTTGCAGGTGGCTGCCAGGTGCCCCCTGGAAGGATCATTCAGAAACAGGTCCAGGGCCACTGCAGGACACTCTCCATCCTCCCCTCTTGTTTCAGCCCAGATGGTGTAGAGGTCCTACTGAAAATGACCAAGGGACTGAGCTTCTCTCCCTTGGCCATGATCTTCACCTTTTAACCACCTGCTTTCCCTCCTATCTCCTGGGTGAGACAGTAGACAACCACCTCACAAGCAGAGAAGCAATTAATGCTATTTTGGAGCCAACAGCATCATTCCTTCTCTTTCTCAGCCTTCAACAAACTTGAGGAACCAGTCTAGTTCCATCCCTGTTGGTGCTGAGCACTCCCAGCACGGGGCATAAGCCAGTACTGTGCTCTTCCTCATGCTGACAGGTCAGTGATGGACCCAGTAGGACTTTTTCTCTGTTTTCCTTTATGATGGCAGATTGGGGGACTCTGCCAGAGGTTCTCTAGCAGAGAAGAAACAAATGCAAGGAAATACGGATACCTGTCTAATGTTTCTGCTTTTACCTGCTTCCCTAAACCACTGCAGGGAAGAAGGTCATCAGAAATGGGAGGTGCAGCTTCTTTTTCAGGCATCTTAGCAGCAACATCCTCTTCTCTAGCGACAAAGGTGTCTGCTCTCACAAAATGCTGAGAAGCCTCAATTCCTCCAGCAGCCAGGCAGGATGGGGAGCTGCTTCTGCTGCCCAAGAGAAGGACCTGCGTGAAGTCAGCTGCACATCATCACTTTACCTCTATTCAACAAGAGGACTGAGTGTTAGCAAACAAGTTTTGCACGAGCAGTTTGTCCAGCTCAGCCTGTGTCTGGAAAAGGTGGAGACGATGGAGACACATTGAATTCTGTTCTCCATCCACCCCCATGCAGCCCTAGCTCAGATCTACCCCCCATCCTTGGCTTCAGGGATTACAGGGTGAAGGAGGAGCTGCCTGTGTGTATATAGAAACCATCATTACCTACAACTTCTACACCTCTCCCTCTTAACAATATGACCTCTTCTGGCGGGCAGGGTTGTGCCCATGCACTTCTCCCTCCACCTCTACACAATTGTTTTAACCTCTGTTGAATCTGATGGCAGTGGGTTGAGGTACGGAGGAGAAACCCTCAGTGCAGTTGTTATTTATCAGAATGCTGGGGGGTGAGCTGACAGTCCAGGCAACGAGTGAGAAGCTCCAAGCTCTCTCCTGGGCCAGGGTTTCAGTCGCTCAGCAAGGGCTGCAAAAAGGCCGAGGTTTTGCTAGAGGCAGACTCTCCCCAGTTCTCCCCATTCCCCATGATGAAGCTTACGATGAGTTTTCCAGTGCCTGGGTTTGGCCCCGTTGCTGGAGTCATGTAAAAAGGCTGGGAGCACCTTCATGCTGCACGGATGTGGTGTATAGCCAGGGGAGGACTGTTTTTGGCAAAACCCGAGGCGTATCAGACAATCCATTTCTGAGACATGGGTCTTAGGGAAAATAAGTGTAATTCAGACTGTTTGAAGCATCTCCTAATGCTTTTTCATGTCATATCTCAAAAATGGCTTGGCCTAGAAACTTCAGATTTGTTTAATTCAAGAGCCCTTGACGTAATCTAGCACAGATGAGGGCTTCTGAGAGGCTGCACTGCTTATTTGGAGTTATTCTCTTCCGAATTACAAATATATTAGTGTTCCATCAGCAGCTGCGACAGTGAGAAGTTAAGACAGGCTTTCCAGACTTTGTCAAAGCACCCTTGGAGTCTTTTTCCAGGATCCCCGTGTCAGACTTGTCTCACCCACACCATCCCTGCAGCAAAGATTGCTAAGGTGCACTGGAAACCAGAGTCAGTCCTGATGCCTATATCACCTAGACCTCCTCAAACCTGGTTTCTTCCTCAAATAAGAGGCCTTTTCTTTCTTCTGACCTCCATGCCTCATCCTGGTATCACTGCTTCCTTTCCAGACGGACTCCTGGGTAGGAGGGATTTGCAGGCTGGGTGAAACAGGCTCAGGCTGGTGGATGCGTGCGCACAGAGCGCACTTGGAGAAGGGTGGCCCCGTTTCTGTCCCTAGAGAGGCCAAGAAATGCCTGTTGGGCTCCCACCAGAGGTCCTCAGGGCATGAGTGCAGCCTCTCACAGGAGATAACGGGCACAAGCCCAGCTCCTGGCAATCCTTCCCAGAACCCCACAAAAATAGCAGATCTAGATATGAGGCTACGAAAACAAAACTTCCCGGAGGACTTCAGCAAGGAAATGTTATAAGAGGGAAGATCAATACCCAGGATGCCTTTCAGGAGCCCTGCCCTGGGAGCGCCCACCAGAAGGACCCACTACTGCTGCCCTGCCATGCCCATGCCACCCTGCAGCTGGTGGCCCATGGGTATGCTGAGTTCCCAGTCCTCACCCACACCCCATTTCAGCCAAGCCCGAATAAAATTAACAAGTGTCAGACAACTCCTGGCAACAATTCAGCTTAGAGGAGGAGGAGTGAGCCAGCATGAAGTTCGGGAAGAGCTCTATTTGCAGTAATAAATCTGAAAAACTACTGAAATTCGTTTCCTCTCTAATAACCAGTGTGACTGGGAGAGTGTGGGTTTGGGGTTTGGTTTTGGGTTTTTTTTTTCATAATTATCAGAGCTAAGGAGAGATGTTGCGGACAGGGTGTTAATTAGAGCTGATATACTTGGGTATATTGCATTTCATTAAGAGAGTAAATAACCCCAGCAGATTTTAATCCTGCGGGCAACTTGCCAAGGGCTGCGGAGAGATTATCTTTGAGGGTTAAAAGTAGGCCAAAGAGCTAAAAGCAGCCTTTCATGAAAGAAGAAGGCCAAGGATCCAGGCTAGAAGTGGTTGGCCAAAGCTCTGGGATAATCAGATTGAAATCCTCAGCAGAAAGTACATTAAAAATGAGATAAATCACAATTGCCTGATTTCTGCGGGCAAACAGGCACACGGGAGGGAGTCGAATCCAGGCATTTTCCTCCAACTGGAAGAAAAACACAGCCTGCTGTCATTCTCCTTATCAACCCCATCAAACCGAAAAGCCTGACAGAGCTGCTTGGGCTGTTGAGGCTGAGGAGGGTGACCCAGCACTGATGCTAAGGAGTCTCAAGAGCAGCAGAGATCCCCTCTGCACAGCCACAGCAGAGGGAACGTTGCTCTCAGGGTGCCATAACACCTCCTCGTAGAGGTGGGTGGGATGTCCCCCTTGGTGAGGTCATCTGGTCCCTCCCCAGCACTCCGGCACATCACCGTGTTTGTGACCCCCTCAGGGTGATATCCATTCACCAGTAAGAAGATGCTTGAGGGAGATGAGCTGAGATGAGTGACCCTGGCTTGCTCTGGGTGTGAGTTTAGGTCAGGCTCATCCGCTGGATGGCATTTGATGCATAAGGATTTAGACAACTCTGGAAGGAGCTTCTCTCATGAATTCACACATGGAAATGAAGCCCAGAGGTGTGGTTTTAAATTGATAGGAAACGGGATTTGCAGGTAAATTAAACAGCTCCCGGTTCTACCTGATGGCCATGGTACAAGTGCTGAGAAACTGGGGGAGCTGGCCCCATTTTCCCCAAGGATTTACTGCAGCTCCTTCTCAGACCTCTCAGCCTTTTGGCAAGCGAGCGCAGGGAACGCCATGCTCAGGCTTCAGGAGCAATGGGGAAAAGGAACACACTGAAAAGCCTGGGCAGAAGCATCCTGGCTCCCTTCCCGTTCCGTGACCCTGTTTACCAAGAGGAGCTGGCTGCTAGATTATGGCTTGGGCAGGTGGAACACCCAGGTGCTGTGCTCTGAAGGAGCAAATTTCAGACATCAGTGTGGGTAGGTGGGAAGTTGAGGTCAGAGGAGTTAGTTGTAAAGGGCACAAATCTCCATCCTTCCTCAGAGAAGGGGAATGTGCCACATTACAGAGGATCCAGCAGATGCTTTGAAAGCAATCAAAAGAGACATGAGCGAACAAGGCCGCTTCATCTGCCCTCGTCTCCCCCTCTGCTCCCAAAGAAATGAGCGTCGGTCACGCGGCCTTTAGGCAAAATGATCTGAGTTTGCAGGAGCGCAGCAAAGCGTCGCTCTCTGTGATCACAGACACAAGGCCAATGAGGAAGATCAAGGGAAAAGGTGCAAATGAAAGGAAAAAAGAAGCTCGAGCTGTGACCTCAGAGCATTAGGAAGCAAAATGTGTTGAAGGAGGTTAAGAGGGTCTGTGAGCGGTGCGAATTTCCATGTCCCGCTCTTCACCTGACTCTTCACTGTCAGCAGTTTTTGAGTGTAGAAAATAATCCCTGAAAAATTCAAGTATCACAACTTTTCAGCCTGTAAATGAGGGAGAAATTAAAATTTTGTCCCTTCTACTTGGCAGCACGAGTTGTAAATCACTCCGTGAGCTATTTCAGGGCAGGACTGGAGTGTGGTTCTGTGATGACTTTGACATAGCTTAATTCTATTAAAGTGCCATTGTTCTGTCCCGAGGAGGGACCCAGATTCCTCGCCAGTGACTGCACAGAGCCTTGCACTGAAGTAACCACAGGAGGGAATTACACCATTTTATGATCTCAGCTCCAAGTAAAGATGGTCTAACCCTCCAGCACCCACAAGTCATGACATCAGTGCTGGTCCCACAAGGGCACCTTGCAATCAGTGGATAGCTTTGGTTGGAGGAACCATGGGAAAACCAGAGTTTGCTAAACAAACCAAAGCACCGGAGAAGAACACAAACATGGTCACATAAATATCTCCATCCACCCTGCTACAGAGGATACAAAAAGACTCAGAGCTCACTGGAGCATGAGGCTCAGCAGCATCTCGAGTGTCTGTGGTTACTGCTGTCATTAACTTTGCTGGAAATTCTGCTCATTTGTCCTAGACTTGAATTCAAAATGAGTACTTCTAGTTTGGATCTCCTCCTAGATCTTTGATGTAGTGATCCTTTGGAAATGAAAGGGGAATGAAGCCAACCCGAAGGGAGGAGTAGATATCAGGGATGATTTTTGCATTTATTGAGAGATCAAGCCTAGGAAATTGTTTCCTTCCCACATGGCTGCTTGTAAGTCCCCTTCCGAGACTGTACTCATTAATGCCTAAGAGGCTTCAGTGCCGTAGGTGGATATGAAATAACAGCAGAGCATCTGTTAGGAGGTCTCAAAATACCTTATGATTTGACATAATAATTACTTCGAAAGCTGAACGGGGATTTGCTCTGTTAAAATTCAGCAAAATAAATTAAAACTAGCATCAGCTATGGGAAAGGCCAAACTGCAAGGGGCAAGGACTCCTACACTGTGCCTAAGACCACGGCCAGACAGTTCAAGAGGTGTTTGGTATTTTAAACGTGGGGCATGTTTATTCTCAGAATATTGCTAGAAACAAAGGCTCAGCTGCTCCCATACCCTACCTGCCACATTTCATATTCAGGGCAGCAACCCCCATATGGAACCTAATTTTTCATGGTAGAGCTTCTTGAAAATTTTAAATCTAATGATTTAAACACAAGCTTAAAATGAAGTGCAAGCGCTTTCCTATGCCTACTAACTGATGTTGCCTGTGCCTAGTACTACTGCCCCTGGCCAAAGGGAATTACTGGTGGTGCTAGGTGGGAACAAAAAACATCAACACCACTCAAATGACAACATCTTTTTAATTAGGTCCAAGAAACAACTGTTCATCAGCGAGATTAGTTCCTAAAAGCACTGAACTGAAGCGAAAAGGTAACAGCTGATTAAGAGCAATAAACAAATAGCAAGAAGGGGGGGCTTAGTAACTTTTACCACTGTACTGCTCAAAACCTTCACCTGTGAGCCCTGGCTCACCTGCTGCTGAGGAGCTCCAGGCTGCTATTTAACAGCCACGGGCAGCCAGTTCTGGGTGAAGTCAGGAGCATTGAAGCAGTTTCTGCAAATGAAGGTTATGCTGTAGGGCTTGTGTGGTGGGTTAAGGTGTTTTATTGACCAGTATCCTGCATGGCTCCATCCTCTCAAAGAGAGGAAAGAATACCCAGTGTTAGAGGAGGCTACTTCTGCAGCTTTGTCAGCTGTGTGTGATTCTTTCTCTCGGAGACCAGGTAGGTGGAAGCTGTTGACTTTCTGTTGCCCTGGGTATATTTTGTGTTTTCTGGTTTCAGGGTTGGATGATGATCCCTAGTACGGAGAAGGGAAGATCAGGCTAGTGTATGTATTTTAAAAGAGGAAAAAAAAATAAATCAAGAAGATAGAGCACAAAGTTTGGCAGTGCAGAGCTGAGGGGATAACTTTTTTATATATAAAATGTCAGACCTCATGGAAGGAAAGAGGTTTCTGAAGAATACCAGGAATATTTATTTGCTGAAGGGTCTGGATTGGAAGAGTTCCCCTAGTCAGTATGTAAAACTTTCTCTGCTACTATTATTAGTTGCACAATTGTCTAATACTGACCAATTAGGAGTTTTTGCAGGTAAATTAAGAATGGGAAAAGGTCTCCTGATTAAGGATTTTTGGGCATCTAGTTGAAGATTAAAATAAATTCCTTGTGATTGAGCATAAGATTCTTAAAAATACCCAGAAAAACACTACATGTTGGGGCTGTCTGTCTGTCCAGCCCCATCCTATGGCTTGGTTCATGGACCTGTCAGCCTGGCTGTCCTTGTTTCTGGCCTTGGTCCATACTATGTTAACAGCTGTGACTTCAGCCCCAGGTAGCTCCAGAGCCCACCTTGTGCTAACCAGGTGTGAAGTGTTGCTCAGCAGTGGAAAGCTCTTCATCCTGTGCCCTGGTTTTGGTTGAGACTTGGGGCACCCTGTGGCAATTGGACTAAAATCAGCTTTTTCCTACAAGGATCTCCTTGATGAGGATGTTCAGGAGAACTGGGGCTGGCTGCTAGTGCTGGGATGGGACAGAAGCACAGGTATGAGATCATTTAGTGCCCAGCTTTGCTCAGTACCAAGACCTTCTACTTTGCCACCATTAATTTGGGGATGCATCAATTAAGAAACATGAACTGGGCTTCCAGGCTGTTGGAGGTAGATGCCGTTCATTCCGTCTGGCATTCAGCTATTCCTGTTGTTTATGTTTGATGCCTTTTATAAATACACTATTTCTGATTATGAAGAAATCTTTTTCTAAAGGTTTGCTTAATTTTTCACTTCAAAGTCAATCTTTAAAACCCTCTCTGCCATTATCAAGCCTGCAATGGTTTCATCCTAATCCCTCTTACGCTCTCCATTCTTATCCTTTGCTGAGGGGAAATGATAATTTTTTTTTTCTGACACAGAACTCGGATCCAGTGCTGAAAGATAAACTGTTTCAAAATAAAATGATGAATTTCAATTTTAAGCATTGGTTAATATTGCTGGGTTTATAGATCTCTTCCTACTGCAGATTGAGCAAAGCATATTAGCTAAAGGCCTTCTCCTGAAATAGTAGCTCAAATGTTTCTAAGAATCCTTCTAAGTTTCCACTTTTAAGTATTGTCTTCCTATAGCAGTTAACATCCACAGATCAAAACCATCTTTATAACTAACATTCCATCAAAACTAGGTCTTGGAAACTTCCAGTAGAAGGCTGTAGGTGAACTTTGCTTTAAGATCGCCAGCTGTTTTTCTTGTCAGGCTCTTTTAAGAAGATTAAAGTTTCCTTGTTGCCAAAACGAGCCTTCAGACTGTGTCAGACCCCCCCAGGAAGATTGAATGAGGGTGCACGAGTGGCCTTGAGCACTTCTCTTTGCAAACGCAACAAGCGTTCGGTGCGATTGGCAGTGGAGTAATGGATGTGTATGTTTGCAGTTATGATCTGAAAAGGTCTGTCCCAGGGCTTGGAAGGAAATTTTCTAACAGAATGAAGTGGTCTAGTGTAATTATTTGGTGGGTATGAACTGGAATAGTTTTGCTAGAGTCAATAGCTGGGTCAGTATCACCAGCTGGAGAGTTCTGAATTCAAATCATAGGAAACTGAGTGTTCATAACACAGGTTTGGTTAAATACATGTGCTTTGAAGGGAATGGGAGGGAGAAGGGTCTGCTCTGTTCATGCTCTGGCTGTTTTAGCTCATTTCTGATGATGTGATCAGCATTTGTGATGGTGTGTACATACCCCACCACCCCAGCCATGAGCTGTGCCTACGGAGTCAGGTATGTTGAGTAGTATGAAATACTGAGTTAGCTGCATCTTTAATATCACCAGGGGACTGTTAACCCAAGGAGGGGGTGGTGGTTCAGGGGGTGTTCTGGGGATTCAGCTTTCCCTCGCCCCATCTCTCCATTCCCTGCTGGATGCTAATCTGGAATTAGTGTTTGCAGGGTGGACAAACCCATTGCCTTTGTGCTGCTGCTCTCTTGCTCAGTAGAGAACCAACCACAGCAGTAGCTGGAATCCTCCTCAGCCTTATTCTGACTGCAGCAGGACTATGCTAAACCACTACCTGCCCGTTAATACTGCTGGGGATTGCTGCTAGAGGATCCTGCCCACTTGCTGCAGCAATCATGGCTACAACCATGAAAACATTTCTGGCAACCAACCCTCAACTACAAACTGCAGCATGTTAGCAACACCATGTTGCAGATACAAGCAGCAAATACTCCTGGAAACCAACAGTGAGGCTGAAAGCTGCTCTTTAACTCAAAGTACACCTGGGACAAATACCAGGTGTGTAGAAAGCTTGTGAAGTCCTGTGTTGCTGCAGGTTGCTGCAGCGAATGCTGCACAGTAAGAATATTGTACAGCTTAGTGAGGAGCATCCCTGTCCCCCAAGACCTTCCACCTTCCCTAAAATGTTCCTTCAATGGGATGAGTAAGAGGGTTTTAGTGTTCTCAGGTTCAGTCTCTCCCTTCCTCAGTGTTACTAACCCTCCTACGCCAGAAAAATTACATATTCACTTACAAGCTACATGGCACCTTAAGTCGAGTATGTTTCTGATCACCTGGCCAGGACCTTGAGCCCCAGCGATGCCCAGAGCAGCGGTGTGACTGACTCTGGGGCTGCTGGCTGCCTCTGCTGGTGTAGGACCTCCGGGTGCAGCTTTCCCCATAAAACTGGGTATTCAGCAGAGGTGCACCAATGGGGGTTGGAGGTCAGCTGTCAGGACTTTCAGGCTTTGGTGTAGAAAATGAAGCTGAAAGTCACCAAGCCAGTGAAGGCTCTGTATATAATGTGTGGAGATGCTTCAGCTGGAGATATGGGAGAACTGTACATCGGGAGTTTGTGTCCCATACTCAAAGTGTCTTTATCCAGCTCTCAGATAGTTTATGCTGTATGCTCCCAGCTTTGATCAGAAACTTCATTGTTGGCCAGAGGTGTCTCTTCTCAAGCAGACTTTGTCAGAAACAATAAATTCCCAACATCTGCATCAATCCTAAATGTCAGGGGTTTTTTCTTCCCTTTGGAAAGTGTTATCAAAAAATCCAAACCCAATCCCAGCCTGATATCAATTAAATCAGAATGGCCGCTTTCAAAGCGTAAAAATCTGCGGTGGCATCATAAGCCTGAAAATGATACACATGCAGCAAGTGGAGGCAGGACCTGTTTAGTTTGAGGGCACATTTTACAGCATTGAAATACCTTGTTTGGTGTTTTGCACGTAAAACATCTCTACTCATTAATGGTATGTAAAGGGGTGCATGTCCACATTGGAGACTCTGTGTGTTCTTGGGCATTCTAACCACCCAGTCGTTCTCCATTTCTGCAACACTCTGTATTTTCTAGTAACCTTTGGAAATTGTTCACTTCAATTTTATTCACCAGAGACAAAATGCTAATGCTCTGGCACTTCAAATGGTGAGGGGAGAAGGAGGGGAAGCTAGGAAGGAAGACCTAGGTGATCTATTCATTCATTATTCCACGGCACATGGGAAGTCATCTCTTTACATGATTGACCTGCCTGGATTTGATTACAACACACAGCTAACCTTTTCCAAATCTGGTTGTGTCATACAAGAAAAGGGTTGAAGGCTGTTGCCATGGTATTAAGGTATCTCTTGAGAAAGAAGAAAAGAGAGAGAGGAAATGATGCTTCTTTACTTCCTAGCCAAGTATAAACAAGAAACACACGCACATGTTTTTGTTTTGGAAGAGCTTTCAGCTTCTTATCGAGTCTCATCTATCACTGCATTTCCTCGGGAAGGGAAGGAGGAATTGTCTGCTTTGCAGATCAGTGTCTCTTCAGTGGGTGGGGAGGAGGGGAGATGACAATTGGAGGGAGGAAAAAAAAAAAGAAGAAATCAGTCTTGCCACCATTCATGATTTATTCATGAGACACGTGAGTTTTGCATTTAAATGTGACATTCTCATGATCTCAATATTGTATATGCAAATCTAAAGATTTCTGCATCTCTCCACATGCCTGGCTTAGGTCTTGTCTCAGATCTGCAGCTCTGTAAGTGCAAAACCAGCGAGGTTTGTGCAGCTTCTGGTTTACTCCCTGTTTATTCTATGACTCAAAGACTGTAGGCAACACTGAACTGCTCTTAATGACAGAGGTATAATTTAGATGTCGTTGTTATTTTTTTATGATAGTGAACTCTCACAGGCAGGAAATTACCTGTAGATTTATTAATGGTTTAACTTTCTGAGGTCTTGCCTTGCCTGAGCTTTCCAAGCGCTCCTCTGCACAGGCAAACAGTGACTGCTCAGGATGGCGTGTCAGTATTAATGCCGTGCAGCTCTGAACAAAGAGCTCTCACCTTGAGCCATCCCCGCTTCAAGGCTTTCAATACCAAAGTTTGTTACTCGTTAAGCAAGGGGGAACAAACTTGTTTGCAGGTTTGTAATTAAGGCATTACCGAGATGTTAAACAAGTGTCCCAAAGATGCTGATGTAGAGGACAAGCTTCCTGCAGCAGCAGTGCCTGATTCGGGACATACCCCCGGCCCTGGTTAAATGTGCTGGTCTTTGTGCTCAGTGAAGTCTCCCACTGTGAGGACACCTGGCAAAACGAGGGGGGTGAAGAAGTGAGTGTGCACAGTAACGCAACCTCTGCTCCGAGCTGGGCCCAGGTACAGACTCCTGCACCGGAGAGACCTTTGCCCCGGTATTTGCAAAGTGGATTGTGCCGGGAAAAGGCCGTTCCTGGGGCTTTGCCTGATCCGTGGGGCTGGAATGTTGCTTCGGGATCTTGTTGCTACTCAGTGAATAAATCAGAGCAGAAATAATTTTTATGTTATCGGGTCAGCTCTGTCGCTAGGCTAATGAGAATATTCCCCCAAATATGTTATTGGCAAACAACCACCACATGCATCCAGAACAATAAACCACGTAGTTTTTTACAGCACTTTCCTACATTCAACACTTGCCTTCTGTTTTCATGGCAGAAGCCAGAGCTTGCCAAAGTTGATCGCCTCGTAGTAGCTTTCTATGCTCAGGACCCAGAGCACTGAAATTCTTCCTATTGGTTCCATGACTTTAAAGCCATGAATGTTTCCTAACTATCCATAATATCCTGTCTCCAACAACGACTGCTTAAGGAAAGTGTAGGAGACATGAAGCCTGACTGAATGACACTTCCTCGGGGTATTATCTCAGATCTAGGAAGATGAGAGCTCCTGATGTGATGCGTTCAGGTAGTAACAACTAATTGCTTTCCAGAACTTGGCCCTTTTAAACCCACCTGTATGGCTGGTCCCACAGCACCCTGTGGCAATGAGTTCCACAATTTCATTTTCTATGGGGTGGACAACTACTTCTGGATAATTTAATAAGGGTCCCACTGTTTTTTCCATTACAAGAGATAATGAGTAGCTGTTCCTGAGCATCTCTCTCCATACTGCTCATGATTTTAGGAGCCTGTATCAGAACTTCCTCAATAATCTCTTCTCCAAGCTAAAAATCTTATGTATTTACCTACCTTATTAGTAGCTGTTCCTACAGAAGCAGCTCACAACTCTGATGCTTTAAACCTGTCTTCAGAAATTTTTCAGTGTTCCGATACCATTTCTGGAAGGGGAACATTAGGACTGCTGCAATATTTAAGAAGATGGTACAGCAGGAATTTATGCACTGACAAAATGACATTTACTGGTCGGTGTCTCATCTGACGGTCCCTGGCATTCTTGTTATATTTTTGACCATCCCTGATTGCTGAGCTGCTGATGTTTTTGAAGAACTACCTGCATGACTCTGAGCAGCTTGAGATGCACACAGCCTCAGCTCTGATGTAAGGCTGGTGTTGCTGTTCCCTCGTTTGCAGTAAATTGCACTTCTTGCTGCTGAATTTCCCCTGCTGTTGTAACATCCCTCTGAGTCTCTACCAGCCACCTCCTGATCAGGTGAGACCATCCATTTGTTGCTGTCCTTTATTTCCCATCTCAAAACTACTTATCTGGCTCTACAAAGCAACTTTCTTAGCCTATGACACTGGCTTGGAGCCTGCAGTGCCTCTTGCCTTTCCCAGTGATCTCAAACTTGCATTCAGCTGAAAGACAGGGAAAGATTAGTGGGAGGAGGGAGGGAAATCCCACTGGAATTAAATATTAAAAAAGAATTTACAGATTCCTCCCCCAGCCCCCATCATTCTCACATCATCTTTTGCTTTGTCATCTGTATGTTGAAAGGCTGGTTCTGATACAAGCACCTGAAATAGCCCACTGAATAGCTGGCTGGACTGGGAGCCCTGTTTCACCAGCCAGGGGAAAGAAACTGGCACGGGGCTTACATTTTTGCTTAAAGATATGTTATTGGCTCCTTTGAGCCCCCATTAAAATCTGAGAGGGATAAACATTTCCTTGCAGGAAAAAAATAACAAAAACCCAACAAACCCTTGTGTGTACTGAACTCCAAGACTCAGAAGACTGAGTGTGCTGGGTTTTTAGCAGGGGTTTAGTGGCTGGTGTCTGCAGCCTCGCTCAGCAGAGTTGAAACGAAGCAGTCTGCACCTACGAAGGCACAGTGATGTGCTCCCTCTTGCACAGAGCTGCTTGCTCCCTGCCTTTGAGGAAGGCAAGGGGCTGGGTGCTGATGGGTGCTCCTCAAAGAAACACTGAAATCCACATTGTTAACCAGCCTGAGAGAAGCCCAGAACTGGAAGTAGCGGGTGCTCTGGAAACCCAGGTCATGAATGATCTGCTCAGGTGGGTCTGGAGGAGGCTACAAAGGTGATCCAAGGGCTGGAGCACCTCTCCCGTGAGGATAGGCTGAGGGAGTTGGGGGGTGTTCAGCCTGGAGAAGAGAATGCTCTGGGGAGACTTTATTTCAGCCTTCAGTACTTCAAGGGGTCCTACAGGAGGACTGGGGAGGGACTCTTCATCTGATGGGATGAGGGGTAGTAGTGTTAAACTGGAAGAAGGTAGATCTAGATTCGGCATCAGAAATTCTTTGCTATGAGGGAAGAGGTTGCCAAGAGAAGCTGTGGATACTCCCTCCCTGGAAGTGTTCAAGACCAGGTTGGACAGGGCTTTGAGCAGGTGGGAGGTGTCCCTGCCTATGGCAGGGTGTCCACACTGCTTCAGGCAGTCTGTTTATTTTCAAAGGATTTCCCTATATGTGACTAAAGGGGGGGTTGGAACTCGATGCTCTTTAAGGTCCAGTCCAAAGCATTCTGTGGTTCATTACTATCATTTCATTCTCCAGCAGTGGATGGAGCAAGCTTCTCCATGCCTTCCATCTCCCACAGACCTCAGGCACTGCAGCTCTGCCTCCAAACCTCGTACTCTTGGACATCATTTAGGGCTGCCTTTGTGAAGAAAGGGTTGTGGGGAACAAGCAGAGCTGTTGCACACACTCAAACAGGATTTCACTGTGCTTTCACCCCGCTGAAGCCCACTTGTGCCCACGTTCACGTGGAGCAGGGCTGTGTTCTTAACAGAAGCGAAGAATGAGCTCCCTCGCAGACCTGGGCTTCTGCAAACGTGGCCCCTGGGAGCGTAATCAATGTTGTGCAGAGCTGCTGAAATCGAAAACAAAGCCAGAATGATCATTGTGCTAAGTTTGGGTTCCTCATTGTTCGTTGAATTACATCAGTGTTTTCTTTAGTTGCACAGTCAGCTGGCAAAGGTTGGTTTGAAATCTCGAGACTCTCGCCTTTCAGGGGAAAACAGGAGTTTCCGGGAGATGGGGGCTCTGCTCTGCAGCACGGTGCTTGCTCTGCTGTGGCCCAGGACAAAACGTGATGGAACACAACTCAGCCAGCCCGGGGCCCATCAGTGAAAGCTGCAATGTGTCCACATTGGAAAAAAATGTAAAACTACTCTGGGTTTTATTTTGGTTTTGTTGCTGTTGTTGTGGTTTGGTTTAGGTTGTTTTGTTCATTTGTTTTCCTTTGTATTTAACTTGCACAAACTACTTTATCTGCTCTAAAAAAAAAAATCATTAACCGTTAGGACTTATTTGTAGAGAACCCCTCTCCCCAGCCCATGACCATAAGGAGGTGTTCTAGTTCACTGGCATCCTAAGGTGGCAAAAATCTTGCTGTCCCCAAAGACTCCCTGGCCCAGCCTGTGCTCCAAGGGCACCTCTCCCTGCAATAAACCTCTGGAGACTTGTTCCCCTGCCCGGGGGGTGGTGAACGCCTGTTGGGTCAGTGTAATGTGGGATCCCCTGGAATAGGATGATGAGACAAATTCTTCTTTCTCCCCTGCTGCATTCACAAAGTCCTCCAGCAGCAGTGGAACAAGGAGCAACTGAATGTTCAGAACCTTGGTATGGACCAAGTATGGGTGGGTGCCTCTGTGCCAGCAAGCACAGGTGTGCTGCTGAATGGGAGCCATTGCTCATTTAAATTGTACTTGACTTCCCCCTGAAAGTCTCATTTTCATCATCTGCAATCTAGCTTCTCCCAGAAGACATCTCCCTGGGCACTTTGCATGCTGTGTCTCAGAGGAAACTCTTCTGGAAACTGAAGTGGTCAGAACATGTGCTGTAGAATGGTTGGGGCTTGGCTTTTGGAAAGTTATAGAATCATAGAACTGTTCTGAGTGGAAGAGACCTTTAAAATTATTAAGTCCAACCATTAACACAGTGCTGCCAGGGCACCACTAACCCATCTCCTTCAGCACCACATCTACACAGCTTTGAAACCCCTCCAGGGATCACGGGGACTCCACCCCTGCCCTGGGCAACCTGGGACAGCCCTGGACAGCACTGGAGGGGAAGAAATTGCTCCTCATGTCCAACCCAAACCTCTCCTGGGGCAGCCTGAGGCCCTTTCCTCTTGTCCTGTCACTTCTTCCTTGGGAGAAGAGACGACCCCATTTTGCTACACCAATCCTTTCAGGGACTTGTAAATAAATTTTATATCATATTTTTTGTTTGATTTGGAGCATGTGCAGAGTAGCTCAGCCTGAAAAGCCCACAGTGATTTTGTGTTGTTTACCTTGCTCAGGGACTGGGCTTCTGGTTTGGTTTGTTTTGTTTTTTTTTTACCTGTGTAGAGGAAAATAGGGGTAAAATGGAATACAGGTCAAAGCAAAAGCCTAGTGTGGAAGAAGCTGTACAACATCCTTGTTGTATAAGTCTCCTACTAAGCCTACAGAAGTGAGGAAAATAAACTTTGCCAAGTCTTGTGACAGTTGCTGCTTTTACTTGTGGGGGGAGGTCTTGGATAGCCATGGAGAGAGGCTGCCAAGGTGAACTGTGGGTCCAGAAGATCAAGGAGAGAAGGCAGGAGTAACAGGCATGATGGAGAAAAGGGCACTGCAGGACTCGCGGGGCAGCGACAGGGGATAGGGAAGGAAGAACAGGGCAGAGACTGGAAGGAGGAAGAGTGTGGGTTGTGATTTGGGGGGGTTTTACCAGGGTGTCCAGAGCTGAGAAGTCTCTGCAGCTGTGCCTGAAGCAGACAGAGCTCAGCCTTGGGCACTGATAGAAGGTTGTATCTTTTGGGTGAAAGCTGAATTTGTCAGGGATTTGAGATTTGTATTCATTTTGCAACTTCTTTCCACAAGAGAAAAGGAGGGAGGGGGGGAACGTTGGGTTGAAAAAATTCAAAACATCTCATTTCAACATTTTCCCAGGTTTCCCAGGGAAAGCAGAGCTCTGTTTCCTGAGTCACATCATTCCCTGAAGACAGCGCCTGCAGGAAGTAACCTGACACGCAGCTGGAAGTTTTGTTTCAGCCAGAGGAGTTTTGAGGGTTAACCGGTGATAACTCCCCGCACCCCTCCCTGGCGTTGCTGGAGTCTTTAGTTCTGCTATGAAATGAAAATCCATTATTTGTCCGGCTCAGCTAATAACACTGCCCGGCATTGTCATGGGCAGCAGAAACCCTGGAGGAAGGCTGCCAAAAGCTTGGGGAGTCAAGAGTTCCTCTTCGTGTTCAAAGCTTCAGCCTCTCCAATGCTTTAGCGATGCCATTACAAATGCCTAATGTTAGACTCGTGTCAAACCTCTCTTCTCCCTCAGTCCATTAGCCCCGCAAGGATGATGATAAACCATCTGAGGAAGCAGGAGTCAGCCCAGGTCAGGCTGAAAGAGCTGGAAACCACTGATAATCTCCAGGTTCGTTAACATTTTTGTTTTAAAGAAGGTAACTTTCTGCCAGTAGGAAAGTAGAATCTATGTATATAAAAAGCAAGCGGAAGGTGGGAGGTAATTTTAGCCTTGCTTCTTAAGGTGATAATACTTTGGGTTGTCAAGTAGGGGTGCAGTGTATCGTCACACGTGGGAATGCATGCAAAAAAAAACCAATTTAAAGTGTAGTACGTGTACCTAGCTTCAGATCAGAGGCTACCCGGGGAAATTCCCACCCTGCCACTCAATGCCCAGCAATGATATGTTGGGTGAAAGTGAAAGCAGAGGCTTGGAAACATTAGAAAACAATCACACCAATGAAAGCGGGCTGAAAGGAATTTTGACATTTAATCCGAGATCAATTGGCAAATCTCATAATAAACTGATATATTTTTTTTCTTGTCTCCCTGGCAAAGCAGAGATGCGTGAAACTGTTGTGGGTTTTCAATAAATTAAAAAAAAATAATTAATTTCTAAGATCAGTCGCCAATCTTCTCTGTGGGCTGAAGGGGAGCACAGGAGCTCCCTCACATCACCGAAATATGGGCTAAGTTCAAAGAAGCCAACTATTGCAAGCTCAGGAGATCATTTATAAAACAAAAGTCACTCTCTGCTGCATTGAAGAGCCCGAGAGATGCTCTCAGAAAGATTAATTTTCTGGGTAGAGGAGGGGAGCGTCGGCTTCACCCCTCCAAATGAACGGGCGAGATGATTCAATTGCATCACTTTCAGAGCGTGAGCCTGAGACATTCATTCAAAGTGTAGTTATAAGAAATGACTCCTTTACTTTAGGAGGAAGAATACTGAAGAGACTGTTAAACTTGGTCACAGTAAGTGACATCCTTGAAATAAAAGCAATACTTCTTCTCGGCGACTGCACTGTAAAATTAAAGATATGAAGCCAAATTCATCTCTGGTGTAATGCTCCTGCCACTGGCTGAGGAGGCACCCGGGATTAATTTCCTCTATTATACAAGTGGCACAAGACCCTGACAAATTGTTTTGAATGTTTTTTGTAACACTTAGTTACAGAAATCTTACTCACTAAGGGTCCCACGTGTGCAAAATCGAGTGGCTCTGAGCTGCACCTCAACGAGGAGGGGATTTGGGGCTAAAGGCAGATCCCAGGGGTGACTCCCACCTCATTCACATGGGTGAAAGGTGGGAAG